>CAWUFW010020575.1:0-147184 GCA_963921515.1 Calotriton arnoldi | reverse complement strand
TCTGTATCACAAGGTGCGCGGCCCTTGTGGGGTAGAGAGGTCCTCCCTGGGGAGGTGGAAAGGGATATATCCTCCCTAAGTATACTTGGTATGACGAATGAATATCCCTCCTGGAACCAAGGTGGTCCAAGGTGGTCCCTAGTAAAAGGTAGGAGAGGGGAAAGGAACAACACGTGAAGGATGTAGTGTATTTGGTGTAGGAAAACACCCAATCGGGTCTGCAGATCCCTAGTTCTATAAACCCCCCTTGATTCAAGGGTGGAAAGGGAGGAAGACCCTTTTCTTATTATAGCCCTCACTCATTATAGCCCTCACTCACTCTAATAGTGACACACTTCATCATTGGGCTCACCCTGACTCCTAAAGGTCAGGGTGGGCTCAACCGTGTTTCAGGGAACACTTTTGATAGAAATAGTGTATGGGGGAGTAACGTTAAAGATAAAATTCCTCTCCCGCTCCTAAAGTATCCTTTATTAGTGGAGTGGGAGGGAAGGTTAAAAGCTGACTGTGATAGGGTGGGAGGATATGATGGTCCTATGACCCTAAACTAAACAACAACATGTTTCAGCCCTTGCTATTGGCCTATTTATTGGTCCTGGGCTTTCGTCAGGGTGGGATTCAAAGAGGTCACTTTCCCCAGAGACGTGAATTCGAGTGCTCACACAAGCAGGGGAGCTGAGCACAGTAGGTCTCAGACAGGAATTGACCTTTGACAAAAGTGTAACTATAAGGCCTCCCCCTTAAAGCTCCTCGTTGGGAGCTAGCGCCCGGTTTATCATGGGGTAATTCCTCTAAGAAAACAGTGGCAGGTATTAGACTTGCCCTCTTTTTGTAATGTGATACATGTTAATTGCATGAGCACTCGCATTCACGTCTCTGGGGGAAGTGACCTCTTCGCATCCCACCCTGACGAAAGCCCAGGACCAATGAATAGGCCAATAGCAAGGGCTGAAACATGTTGGTGTTTAGTTTAGGGTCATAGGGATATTTCGGCTTGGGAGCAATTACAAATGGGGATACCAATGGTGTTAGCCCTGTCACAATCTCAATAACTCCAGCGCGCTCCAGTTGTTCTAGCTCTCCTTCCACCTGTAGACGAAGATGAAAAGGCACTCTCCTATTCTGCAGTGCTATGGGACGTACTGTGTCATCAATATGCAGTCTGACTTGGACGTCTTCCAGGCACCCCAATCCTTTAAACAGTTCAGGAAACTCCTGAAGTATATTCTCTATGTGGGATGTTGTATCTGTTTCGCAAACACCACTAGCCCGAGGTCTTTGGCCGTATGACAACCTAACATCTTTCCGGTATTGTCCTGGGTCACGTGGAACTTGGCCCTGACATGATCGTCTTCACTGACTACGTCCACCTCTATGACTCCTAGCAGAGGAATGGGGATTGTGCCCTCGTAGGTGTAGATCCTGGCCTTTGTTTGCATAACCTTGGGCCTGAGTTTCAGTTTCTGAAACTGCTCAGAGTCGTTGACGTTCACTAACTTTCCTGTGTCAATGAGGGCTGAGATCTTCACACCTTCTACTTCCATCTGGCACATCGGTGGAGTTCTCCGGTTTTGGTTGGTCCGCCCATTGAAGGGTATGGTGAAAACATCGTCCTCGTCGTCTTCCAGTTGGCATCCACTGGCCTCAGCGATCTATCTGCCATCTTCCTCGCCATCATGGATGGAGAGCTGTTGGCTGTTAAGGGTCTTTTTCGGCCTTGCCCTGGGTCCTGTCCCAGCAGATGCATTGTGACACATTTTAACAAAGTGATTCAGTCAACCACACTTCAGGCACTGATTCCCTTGAGTGGGGCACCCTCTGGTTGTGTGTCAAGCCATGCCGCAGCTCCCACATGTCTTGTCAGTGGTCTGGAAGGTGCCACTTGCATTGGGTCTCGCTGGACGTTGTTAAATTGCCTCTACTTGCTCCTCCTTGACCCTCATCCCACTCGTAGTCGGAGCAGCTGTAACATTGCGAGCAAGGGCGGATTCCATGGCTCCAGCACTACTGTCTAAAAGCTTGTGGGACCTAGCAAAGATCAGGATTTCATCCACTGAGATGCCACGTTGGCGCCGAATCAACTAACAAAGATTGGATGAATGGCATCCCTGAATGACTTGCACTCGATTTCTTCCTGCTTGTCGATCTCAGTGCACATGCTTGGTAGCTTGCAGAGCCTCGCAATTAAGGTATCCATGGATTCCCCTTCTACCTGGTAAGCTTGGCAAAGTTAAAATCTCTCGTAGTCAGGGTTCATTTGCAGATCAAAGTGTCTATTCAATACTGCCACCGCTGCATCAAAATCATACGGTGCCCCTGTGTTTGGAAGGTTCTCGAAGAGATCATACAGTTTGTCCCCTCGCAAATGCAGCATCAGGGACTGCTTGACAGTTCCGTCTGTTTCACACGTCATGCAGACAAAATTCTGTAATCTTCCTATCCATTGGCACCATCTCAGCGCGGTGGTCACAGGATCATCCAACTGACTGAAGGGTGACAATGCAACCACTGGGGCCGGAACACTCTGGCGCTGTGTGCGTGGCTCAGGTGTAGGTGGCATAGTAGCTTGCTCTGGTCAAACATCGCTTCTGGGTACCTTGTATGTCGTGAGGCTGCTCCGCTGTGTTGCCAGGTGTCTCACACCTCTCTGCATGCAGGATTTCCACTTGCCACATGCCCAAGCACTGGTGTGCCACCACCTTCGGGGGCTTTGAATCTCCCTGGCCTGGTGAACTTGACCATGAGGCCTTCTCTATTAGTCTGAGGAGCTGCTGTGTGGGGAGTTCACAGGCCAAAAGAGCAAGAGCCAGTTCTTCTCCCACACACCAGGCCAGTTGTCAGGGACACGTCATCAGTCTCTGGCCTCTCATACACCCCCTCGTGCTACAATAACCCACTGCCAGGCTTTTCCGGCACACGCTCTCTCAGTGCGGTGCTGTTATATTCCATATAGGTACCCTATATAGGCGCAGGTAACATTGCAACCTTTCACCTATATTCTTCCCTACGTTACATACATAACGGTTCATAGGGACTGACCTTTTACTTAGATACGACACCTCATTCAGAACGCAGGTTTCCCCCTAGTTCGAATCTCATACATTATTCATGAGGCTTCTTGGAAGCACAGCAGGACTGACAGCAGGACGAACATCTCCTGTATAATATCTCTGTATAAAGTTCAGGCCCGACGTCATCCTTTAGGCTGACACAGTAACACAGCAAGGTAAGACCCCTGGGGAGACCTATGGGTATATATGCATCATGTCTTGCTTAGAAAGACAGAGGAGACCGATACTTCCCAGCTGACACACTGACCAGAGACGCTGAGGTTCCTGCATGCAGATACTCCAGCTCGCAGTGGTCTAACATCCCTCGCGGGGTGTCCAACTCGAGACCAGGACGGGGTCCCATATTCTCTCATTCTCAGGTAATGGGGTTGACTAGATCCTAGAGGGATTCTTGGAATAACACCTACACAGATACTAGGTACATTTAGGCACATCTAGTTAGGGAGGCATCGTAGGAGCACGTACTTATTATCATGTATTTCATGTACTTGTATATATTCATGATTACTGCAAAATGGTAGAACTGTACCATCCCTTTACTTTCGTAGTACTGCTAATCATATATCTCTGCTACTGTCTAATGGTTGTTGCAGCTCATCTATTCTACACTAGAATAACAACTGTTCAATAAATTCTTATTGAAATGCCTAGCCTGTTTATTCTGTGTGTCTCTGAGACAAACTAAGTGAGCACGAGTGACTGAGCGAAAGGTAGTATATTGTGTCCACGATTCTGAGGGATCAGGGTTGTCATGTTCTGCCGTTGCCAAAAACGATTCTCTCCCCGATAAGCGGAGATTGTAGTGGCACTGTGAGCTAGTTGTAACAGACAGGCTAACGTATCCGGTAGGGGTGCACGGAATCAGTCCGCCACCAATCCCACAGTTTATGTTATCCAAACGTGCAGATCCTGTATAGGTAATATAGGAACTACACAACAGTGCCTCGCAGGGCTGCGTACTTCATAGGTGCGCTGCCACCCGTATCGCTGTTCTGACGTGTCGGCCTCCACCACCTGGGTGCGGTAGTTTGCGCTCCAGTAGGAACTCGCTTGTAATGCTCCTCACTGGCACCGACAATGATGAAACTGTCATGGTCAGCAGCTCGTCACTGCTGCCACTGTCAGCACCTTGTGAGTAGCACTCACTGCTTGTCGCCAATGTGAAGGTCCTTTAGTGATGACCTTATAGGTCACAGCCCTAAAGCACTAACAGTGAAAGGCTGCTCACACTGTGGTAGTAACATGCTCTGCCCGAGGGATCCAGCCACCTTTATTTATCTCGCCGGACGCGCCAGGCCATCTGAGTGCGTGCGTATCCAAAACTCATGTAGTGGCCTGGTGGCTCACTACAGTGCGGAGGGCAGCCGAGGTGCTGGACCTTCAGCTGCATTACGTGAATGTCAAGGCAAACGCCTTGATGGAGGTGCTACAGTCACCCCATGCAAACAGTTTCTCCCATTCAATGTAGCCCTAACTGACCTCTTACTTGGGGCCCTGTCCAAGCCCTGCACCGGGACTCCTGTGAATAGGACACTTGTCCACTGCCGTCGACCTGCCCCAGGGGACCCCAACTAACTCACCCATAACGCCACCCCGGAGAGCTTGGTGGTCCAAGCTTTCGTTTCTAGAGTAAATCCTGGCACATTCCCTACCACTCCACCAGACTGGGAATCCAAGAGGCTGGATACCTTGGGAAAGAAGATGTTTTCTTCCACCAGCCTGACGCTGCGGTTGGTGTACACCATGTGCCTTTTGGGCCGATACTCCAATTCGCTCTGGGACTTGGTTGCGCAGGTGCTGCCTATGGTCTTGGAGGCGGCTCGATCCATACTCTCCTAAGCTTGTGCTGACGGGAGCAATGCAGCTAAATTAACCATACACTGAGGGCTGGATAGGACTGACTCACTAGGCAGAGCTGTTTCATTGTCAGTAACCTTTAGGGGCCATGCCTGGTTGAGAACTACTGACTTTTTGGGGAATGTCCAGGCTTTGCTCATGGATATGTCCTTTGATGGCTCCTGTCTATTCGTAGGCAAGGTGGACTCAGTGCTAGCGCGATTCAAGGACAGCAGAGCTACGGCCAGGTCGTGGGGCATTTCCATGGCCGCTCACCAACCCCATTCCGCCTTTTGCTTCTTTCATGGCCATGGAAGTGGCTTCCAGCCAAGTCTCTTCCCACCCATCCACCATGGCACGCAAGCTTTCCTGCCACTACATGGCTGAGGATTGGAATCCACAAACCTCGTGGGTCAGGTAGCCAGAAGTCAGGCCAGTTCACCACCTCCCCGGCAGCCGCAGCCAACAAACCTCTTTAGTTTGCCCTCCAACCATCATGGGCACCCAGTGCCACACCATCACATGCACCACTGGAAGTCAATAACATCTGACCAATGGGTTCTGCAGATTGTCCAGAGAGGCTACTCCCTCCTCTTCATGACTACCCGTCTACCCATTTCACCCACTTGCAACAGGCTTATGGAGTACCATATCTCTACTCCATCAGGAAGTGCCATCTCTCTTGGCCAAGGGAGCCATAGAGAGGGTGCCGGCATCTGAAGTAGGTTGTGGTTGCTGCTCCTCCTACTTTCTGGTGCTCAAGAAGGACAGAGGCCTTCATCCTCTCCTAGACCTGCACCCTCTCAATTTCTTCCTGAAAAAGGAGAAAATCAAAATGCTCATACTCGCTCAAATCCTGTCTACCCGGGAGGCTGGATGGTAGGGATGGACTTGCAGGACACATACTTCCACGTACCTGTCCTGCTTGCCCACATACATTACCTGCAGTTCACGGTAGGCCACAAGCACTTTCAGTTTGCCATGCTCCCCTTTGACTTTACCAGTGCCCCACAGGTGTTCACCCAGGGGTGTTCACCCAGGTGATGGCGGTGGTGCAGATCATTTCCGGACCTCAGAGGTGCCAGTCTTTCCCTAGCTTGACGACTGGCTGTTGAAGGCAGGCTCACACCAGGCAGTTGTCTCTCACCTCCAGACTACAGCAACCTCCTGCCCTCGCTGGGTGTGAGAAGCTGGCTTAGTATATGGTGCACACTTATGTAAGTGGGCACCCTGCACTAATCCAGACAACCCTTATGGTGATTTTAGTGGTCTAGCTATAGCTGTGGAGAGCAGCCTTCTGGCTTAGTCCAGAAGGAGTGTAAAGCAGCTTGTTTTACCAGAGCATAATCTTATTGGTTTAGATTAAGTGAAGAAGAACCACACAGTGTATTTATAAAAATATATATTTATTATAAAACATTCACTAACACATACAACTATCTCCTACCTGGAGATGTATACAATGCACACAATACTTTGCAAATAAACAGGTAAGTAGCATGAATACACAGTAGTCGCCAGGGGGAGACCAAACCATATACTAAAATATTGGTATGCGAGCCACGACTCAAGTCAAGACTATACCCAGAAGATGTAGAAGTGCCGGGGACCCAAGGAAACATCTGAGGTAAGTAACCAGGAACCCCAATGAGGCCGTCTGCAGAATGAGAAGACGACCGCGGGCTCAATACAAGTCAATCGGTAAGTCGTGGTTACAATTTTAATAAAGAAGGAAGGTCCCTTCCCAGTGGACCCTGAAGAAACCCCGTGGAAGACAGAAGGTTGGAGAGCCACCCCACCTGGGCATGCCCTAGGAACTAGGATACCTACACCAGGGAAGCCGGGTGCATAGGTGTGAAGTGGCGTCTGAAACTGCAGTCAAACTCAATGGAGGACTTCAGGAAGATGCTGCTGCTGGAGAAGGTGAAAGTGTCCGTTGGGACCCAAAGGTGGAATCAAGATGGGAAGTACCTGAAAGCAGAGGGGACAAAGTCTATGCCACTCAGGAGTGACCAGGAGGCACGAAAGGCGAATGCCCACCGATATCGGGTGTTGCAGGAGAACTGACGGTGACTTGGAGCTGCAGCTGTGCGGACCAGGCAATGCTGTGGAAGACCAGGAGCCATACATGAGCTGTCCCACAACCGATGTCAAAAGTTGAGGGGTCGGTGCCATCAGGAGCACCAACAAGCCTTGGAAACTGCAACCAACGTGGAATGCGAAAAAGGTGTAGTGTCAGGACCAGCAAGGTCCAAATGACTCGCCACAAGCAGGGGAGTCAGAGCAGGCCAGAGCAATCAGGAGAGCCCGCTGAATTCAAAGAAGACCCTCAAGAGGACCCACAGGCCGGAGGCACTGGAGTCGCAAGAGGACCTCGAGCAGCTCACCAAAGATGCAGGCCCACGATGCAAGTGATGCGGTGAGGACGAAGATCTTGGTCACAAGAGATGCTTGAGGTTGGGGCTACTTGGAGCCCGAAGATCTTGGTGGAAGGAAGCCAACAAACCTTTGCAACTGCAAGTCGATGCAGTGCACAGGGGTTCAGTTCCTGCGGCTCCGACGAGGGATACTGGCCTCAAACTTGGTGAGAGGAGAGGGCAGGCCTCGCGGGATGTGAAGAACCACCACCTGCGTTGCTGAGCCTTTCGGAGTCCGAAGGAGCACAGGATCTCTCAAACCGGTCAGCTTCCTTGCGTTGCCTGCAGATGCAGGGAAGTGACTCCTTCACTTCAAGGGAGATTCCATCAGGTGTCTTGGATGTCCACAGGCCTTGGAAGGTTCCTGTATGGAGCACAGGCACGGACGTTGCAGCAGAGGAGCAGGGCAACGAGACCAGGAGCAGCAGGAGTCTTCCCAGTTGCAGTCTCGATACCCAGAGCCAAGTCAAGCAAAGTCCAGAGTGCCCAGACGGTCGAAGAAGAAGTGGTGTCTTGATATGAATCTTGTCCCACGACGAATCTAGGGACCCACCTACAGGTAAGCCCTTAAATACCCTAAGGAGAGGGTTGTGACGATTCAGGGTTCCCTCCCAGGGGAGGGGTCAGACAGTGGGGAGGATACTCCCATGTCCTTTGTCCAGTTTCGTGCCAGAGCGGTAGCCAACGGCTCCCTGAGCTGGTTTGAACTGGACTATACAAGGAGGGCACCAAATGTGCCCCTGAAGCAGACTGAGTGGTGCTGGCAAGCACTCCCACCTGGCCCCAATACACTAACCCCTGTCTGGGAGGTGGTCACACCTCCCTGTGACAGGATACCTATTGTTCTGCCTTCCCCTGCTGGAGCTTGGCTCAGCAGCAGGAGGGCAGAATCGTGCCTCTGGTCGGCAGCAGCCATGTTGTGCTGTCTGGGTCTAGGAGACTGGTGCCGGGAGCACTGAGGGCCTCCCGAAGGAGCTTTACAGTGCATGGAATCATACCTCCACACCGTAACATATTTGATACCAAACATGACAGGGTTCATTACAGCCAGTTTAGAGATGGTCATCGTGTAATGACTCATGGCCACTCTATGTATCATAATGGCTGATGCACTTACAACCCAGGAGAATGGACTCCGAAGGTTGTAGGGGTGTCCTGCTCATGCAGGGGCACCCTCACACTTAGAACCGAGCACCCTGCCCTCAGGATTGAAAGGCCTACTTTAGGGGTGACATAGGTTTTAAGTGGAGTGACCTTAGGTATAGGGAAACCTATATCTGTTGTAAGTGGTGCTAGCACCAGCTTACACATGCTGCAACGGCAGGTCTGTAGTTACAGTTTGAATGGTCTCCCATGGGTGGCATAATACATGCTTCAGCCCATGGGGGACCCCTGGTGTACCTATGCCCTGGGTACCTCAGTACCATATACTAGGGACTTATAAGGGTACACCAGTATCCAATCTGAGATGTACCCAAGTACTTACCATGACCAATTTAGGGGAAAAAGCACAGAGACTGGGGTCCTGATTAGCACGATCCCAGTCAGACTAGTCAGAAACAGCATAGCACCTGGCAGAAAGTGGGGGTAACTATGAAAGCAGATCCTACTTTCCTACACAACCCCCCCATGTTAATTTTCTAAGTGGAAATAACTGGAGAGTCCATCTGCATTGGTGTGGTTATTCCCAGGGTATGTTCCACTGTATAGTCCATCCCCTGTAGGGAAATGGACAACCTCAAAAGTTTGGGGTTTTCACCCTTCTTCTGTTTAAGCCATAAGAGGGGCTTGTGGTCTGTCTGAACAATGAAGTGAGTGCCAAACAGGTATGGGCTCAGCTTCTTCAAGGCCTGGACCACAGCAAATGCTTCCCTCTCAATGGCTGACCAACGTTTCTACCTGGGGGTCAACCTTCTGCTGATGCAAGCTACTGATTGATCCTGGCCCTCTGCATTCAGTTGTGATAACACAGCCCCCACCCCATCTCAGATGCATCTGTCTGGACAATGAAAGTTTTAGAGTAGTCAAGGCTTTGCTGGATGGGAGCAGTGCACATGGCCTGCTTCAGGTCATCAAATGTCTTATGACAGCTTACTGTCCACTGAACTTTCTTTGGCATTTTCTTTGATTTAAGATCATTCAGGGGAGTCACAATGGACCCATATCCCTTGACAAATCTTCTGTAATACCCAGTCAGGCCCAAGACAGCTCTAACCTGAGTCTGGGTAGTCCGAGCAATCCTCTCCACAATGGTCTGGATTTTTCTCTACAATGGTTGAACTTAGCCTCCACCTACCAGGTGGCCCAAGTACACAACCTTGCTCTGCTCTATCTGGCACTTGGTGGCCTTGATAGTGAGGCCTGCCTTCTGCAGGGCCTCCAGAACATTCCTGAGGTGGACCAGGTGATCCCCCCAGGAGGAGCTAAAGACAGCAATATCATCTAGATATGCTGCACTATAGGCTGTTAGGCCTTTGTTCACCAACCTCTGAAATGTGGCAGGTGCATTCTTCAGACCAAAGGACATCACAATAATGTAATAATGCCCACTAGGGGTTGAGAATGCTGTTTCTGGCTTGGCATCCTCAGCTAGTCTGATTTGCCAGTAGCCAGCAGTCAGGTCCAATGTACTCAGAAACGTGGCTGATGCCAAAGTATCTATGAGTTCATCTGCCCTTGGAATAGGATGGACATCAGTCCTAGTGACTGCATTGAAGCCTCTGTAGTCTACACAAAACCTCATCTCTCTTTTTCCACCCTTGGTGTGAGGTTTTGGAACAAGGACTACTGGACTAGCCCAAGGGCTATCTGAAGGCTCAATGACCCCCAATTCCAGCATTTTTGGACCTCTAACATGATGCAATCCCTGACATGGTCAGGCTGTCAGTAGAGTTTACTCTTTACAGGCAGGTTGTCACCTGTGCCCACTTCATGGGTGGTCTGACTGGGTGTCAGGGAGAACATGTGTCTGTACTGATTTAGAACTTGCCTACAATCAGCTTGCTGTTGGTCACTGAGGCTGCCTGCCAAGGCTACTCCATCCACTGACCCATCTTCAGGGTTCTGAGAGAGGAGATAAGGGAGAGGGTCACTCTCTTCCTCCTGTCAATCATCAGTTGCCATGAGCAAGCCCATGTCAGCCCTGTCCACAAAAGGTTTCAGGCGGTTCACATGAAGTACCCTATGGGTACTTCTTGGAGTACCTATGTCCACCAAGTAGGTGACCTCACCTTTTTGTTCAAGGATTGTGTGGGGGTCACTCCACTTGTCTTGGAGAGCTGCTGGGGACACAGGCTCCAACACTCACACTTTCTGGCCTGGTTGGTAAACAGTCAAGACAGCCTTTTGGTCATGCCAAGCTTTTTGGAGTTCTTGGCTAGCCTCCAGGTTTTTGCTGGCCTTCTTCATGTATTCAGCCATGCGTGAACGCAGGCCAAGGTCATAGTCCAAAATGTCCTGTTTAGGAGGTTTGAGAGGTTGCTCCCAGCCTTCCTTCACTAGACACAATGGACCCCTAACTAGATGTCCAAACAGAAATTCAAATGGGCTGTAGCCAACCCCCTTCTGAGGAACCTCTCTGTAGGCAAAGAGAAGGCAGGGTAGTAAGACGTCCCATTTTCACCTAAGCTTTCCTGGGAGTCCCATAACTATACTCTTTAGGGTCTTGTTGAACCTTTCAACAAGCCCATTGCACTGTGGATGGTAGGGTGTGTTAAACTTGTAGTTCACTCCACACTCTTTCCACATGGCAGTGATATAACTAGACATGACGTTTGTACCTCTGTCTGTTAAGACCTCCTTAGGGAAGCCCACTCTGGAAAAGATTCCCAGGAGGGCCCTGGCCACTACAAGAGCTGTAGTGGTTCTAAGGGGAATAGCTTCTGGGTACCTAGTGGCACGGTCCACCACCACTAGGATGTAACTGTGCACAGATGCAGTTGGAGGGTTCAAGGGACCAACAATGTCAATCAATACCGTTTCAAAGGGGACCCCAACTACTGGAAGTGGAATTAAGGGGGCCTTTGTGGTGCCACCTGACTTACCACTGGCTTGGCAAGTGGCACAGGAGCGACAAAACTCCTTAGTGTCTTCAGACATATGGGGCCAGTGAAAGTGAGGGACAAGCCTGTCCCAAGTCTTGCTTTGCCCTAAGTGTCCTGCAAGAGGAATATCATGTGCTAGGGAGAGGAGGAGACCTCTGGTGTATTACCAACCTCCTGGTGGTACCAGGTTTGGGGCCTCTACCCTCAGAGTAAAGAAGCCCATCTTCCCAATGGATCGTATTGGACCCACTGATAATCCCTCCTTCCTCAGCAGCAGCTTGCTGTCTGAGGGTTTCAAGAGAGGGGCAGGTCTGCTGCTCCAAACTCTGGTCTCTCCTGGCAGGGCCCCCTGCTCCAAAGAACTCTGCCGGTTCAGGCCCAAGTTCATCTGGGACAGTACCTTCACAGGGGCTGAGATCATCTCCCTCAGAAGGCTGATCTTCACTGGGAGTTTGTGAGGAGGATAAAGCCTTACCCTTCCTGCTCCTTCTCTTGGGAAGCACCTGGTCCATTGTTCCAGGATCCAGTGCTTTTGCAGTGCTGAGCTGCTTGGCCTGAGCCCTGGCGACAGCAGACACACTGGCAGAGATGCCCATCATCTCTGCATGAGTCCTGAACTTTACTTCAGCCCAGGCTGAGGTTTCAAGAACATTGCCCAACAGACAATCTACAGGTAGGTCTGGAGATACCACAACCTTTTTAGGTCCAGTTACCCCTCCCCAGCTGAGGGTCACAACTGCCAAGGAATGGTCAGTCCTGATATTGCTAGCGTTGGTGACTTGGTACATTTGTCCAAGTATGATTTGTTCAGGGGACACACGTTTCTCTGTCACCATAGGGACACTGGCCCCTGTGTCCCTGTAAGCCATTGCTTATTTTTAATTTATCAAAGGCTGTTGTCTGTACTTGCCCAAGTTAGTGGGACTTACCAGTAAGGTGGCAAGGTCTATGCCACCATCACAGACTAGAACAGCTTGAGCTGGAGTTCTGACTACGTTAGAAGCCATCTCAGAACCCATGGTTAACCCCACTAATCCCTTGGTTGCTGTACTACCACTTGTACTTGTGCTAGGGGGAGCAGGTGCCTTAGCGGCAGTGGTAGTAGGAGTTTCCTTGGCCTTTGGACAATCAGCATCCCTTGTCCAATGGGTCTTTACCTTACACATGTACCACCAAGATTTCTTTTAGCCTTTCTTGGAATTTTGGGTCTCATCCCCAGATGCAGGTTTTTGGGGCCCTTGTGTAGACTTTTTATCTTTACTTTTGTCCCCACCCTTATCCTGGTATTTAGAAGAATTTTGCTTCTTCTGGTGACCTGCATTACCATAGTTTTTCTGCTTAACCCAGGTGCGGACCCATTTGTCTGCCTTCTTTCCCAATTCTTGGGGAGAGGTCAGATCAGAGTCCACCTGTTACTGGTGCAAAAGTTGGTTCTGACAGTTATTAAGGATGTGCTCCCTCATAATTTAATTGTACAATCCCTCGTAGTCCTGTACCTTGCTTCCATGAAGCCAGCCTTCCAGAGCCTTAATAGCACTGTCTACAAAATCTACTCAGTCCTGGGTGTGTGCCTTCTGGGTGTCTCTGAACTTAATCCTATATTGTTCAGTGGTTAAGCCAAACCCATCAATGAGAGCACTCTTCAGTACTGAGTAATTGTCAGAAACCTCTTCTCTAACAGTGAGGAGCTTATCTCTACATTTGTTAGCAAAGGAGAGCCACAAGATAGCTGCCCACTGCTCTTGGGGGACCCTCTGAGCTTTGCAGGCCCTCTGCAAAGCAGTGATCCATTTATGGATATCATCCTCCTCCTGGTAAGGAGGGACTATCCTGCTCAGGTTCCTATTGTCAAAAGAAGTTTATCTGGGGGGGGCGTGGCCAAGATGGCGACGAGGTTGGACGCACTGCTCGGAGCTCCTGCCCGCCGTCCGCCCGATACAGCACCTACAGGTCCCCGTGAGGCGCCGAAATAGCCTGAGGCACCGTAGAAGTGCCCCACCGGTGGGACTCTACCCACAGCAGTCCCGAAACCCCCGACCAACACAGCGGCTCGGCGGGGGATCGCGAGGGAGCGGACCCGACCTCCCCTCGCCGCCGCCTAGTGGCGGCCTCAACAACGCGGTGGCCCGGAGTCCGGGTCATCGAGGCTAGCTGCTTGGAGCCCAGCCACCTCACAGGCAACCCGGCTGCCCTGCGGGTTGCCCAGCACCATACCTGGCTGCCTGCGACCGCCGGCCTGGACCCGCCTCGGAGGGCGCTGAGGCCGGAGGCGTAACCGCACCCCCAGCCCTGGGCCTGACACTGCCGACGGAGAAGACCGGACCCTGCGGAGGAGACCAACTGCGACACGACCCGACCGGACGGCGCTCATCGGCTGGTGCGGGTTGAGCCCGGTAGAGGTGAGCAAAGGACTCAGCAGCGCACAAGGCCGCGAAGATCCCCGGCCTCAATTTTGGAATCACGCGCCCGCGGGGCGAGGGTCGCGACTTGGAGGACTTTTGGCCCTCCCGGACGGAGGCCTTACTACACCGCACCCGGTCCCCGGCCCTGGGCCCCCACAATTGAACATATCACCGGCTGGACACGTCACCAGCACCGGCACCTCGCGGTGCACGTGGATGGGGGCCTGCTTTTATACAACACTTATGCCTGCAAGTAGCCGGTAAGCGGACACCTTTTGCTACCACGCTGGGGGTGGAACCGGGCGGCACAGGACGGGATTGCCTCAGCACTTCAGTGGGCATCGGACACGCCGCAACTAGGCGCCCACACCTCGTGGTCGGACAGAGGGGCCAGAGAGTTGGGGCCTGCTCGGATTGTTCTGGCCCTAGACCCTATTAATTCGTCACCCGGCCCAACAGAGGTCACTTTGGCCCTAATCTCATGGACCCGCATAGCTGCCTCACATAGAAGCAACGGCCACACATAGGGCCTGCACTCAGCAAACCTGTTGGGGTTGGGTCCATGCCTCTGCCCTCGCCTCGGGGACACCGTCACAGCAGTCGGCGGCGGAGCTCCACGCTTGCTTACAGTAGAGGCACAGAGCGCGAGCTGCTCGGCTAGCGCCCACATTGGCCTGCCACACCAACTGTCTAGCTGTGGCCTCTCCTCCATCTTTATCTTGCACGACAGCTCAACGGGGTGAGCCGGAGGAGCATGTCCTCTGCCAGGACGAAGAAAGTGAAGCCCCTGAAAGATATTTTTGGACGTTCCCAATCCATCCCTAATATGGCGACTGCGGCTCCCGAGGCCGAGACCCCGGGGCAATCCGCAAATCCCGGAGATGAGCCTATTACGAAGGCGTTCCTGGAATCGCTGTTCCTCACACTCAGGGCGGACCTGCAATCCGTGAAGGATGATCTCACAGCCGAGATGAGGGAGATCCGCAGAGATGTGGATGACGTCGGGGATCGAGTGGCTGCCCTAGAGGAGAAGAATGACACCGCCGCGACCGAGTCAAACATGCTTCAACAGGAGGTAATCCGACTGCAGGATCAGCATGTTGACATCCAAACTCACCTGGAAGATTTGGAAAACAGGTCCCGCAGGCATAATATTCGGATTCGGGGAGTGAAGGCATCGGAGGACACTAGAGATCTCTTTGCATTTGCCAAAGGCCTGTTCCACCACATCCTAGGTAGTTCCCACGAGGCTGAGATTGTCCTAGATCGAGCGCACAGAGTCGGACCACCCCGGGCGCCTAACGCTCCCCCGGCAGATATTCTTGTATGCATCCAGGACTTTAGAACTAAAGAGACCATTCTCACCAAGGCAAGATCTCTCCACCCCATCTCTTTCCAAGGGCACTCTCCAGTGCTCTTCCAGGACTTGGCCCTACTCACGCTTCAGCGCCGCCGGCAATTCCGCCCTGTGACTGAACACCTCCGACAACAAGGTATTTCATACTCTTGGGGTCATCCCTTCCGGCTAATTTTTCGTCATGATGGCAAGCTCCACCAGCTCCGATCGCTCACAGACTCTTGCCGACTGTTGGGCCTCCCTGCACCGAGTGATGAAGACGACCAGCGGAGTGCCAGCCTGAGATCTCCCCGTCGGGTTGGCAGCGACAGAGCCGACGGAGGCGCGTCCGGAAACCGAACAGGACAGAAATAGCTAAGAGTCAACAGGCAGCCCTTACTTCTGCATCGGAGGCTTTAGCCGGAACCAGTTCTAGCGCCAAATAAAGAGCCGGGGGCCAGCGATCTCCTTTTTTTCTCTGA
This sequence comes from Calotriton arnoldi, assembly GCA_963921515.1. Classification (NCBI taxonomy): domain Eukaryota; kingdom Metazoa; phylum Chordata; class Amphibia; order Caudata; family Salamandridae; genus Calotriton; species Calotriton arnoldi. Next base: position 131,597 of record CAWUFW010020575.1, on the reverse strand, counting down.
CTGTCCCCCTTTTGATCTTGGGCGGGCGGCGGGAGGGGCCGAGACTTCCTGCCTGGCCACACTATGGACCCCATTACGTTGTTCTTCTGGTCATCTCGGGATGACGGACTGTTGACTCTATTTGCTTCAAATGTTTGTTTTTGTATTGTGTTGGGGTTTTATTTTCAGAGGGTTTTTGTGTTCTTTGGGTTTGGGTCCCCTCGTCCACCCCTTTCTTTGAGCCACAAGGGACACTCGCCGCAAGTTCATGGGCCTCCTCTCCTACACTTCCCCACCTGATGCGAGATGCCTCATACGACATAGCTTTCAATCTCCCCCGAACCTAGATGTCATACAACTCTCTTAAAATTCTTACTCTCAATGTGCGAGGCCTAAATAATCCGGTCAAGCGTAGAGCCGTCCTTCACTATCTGGAACACTCCAGAGCAGATATATGTCTCTTGCAAGAGACCCATCTCCTCCCCAAGGATTACCACAGGCTGAAATCACGCGCTTTCCCTACACAGATGTTCTCCTCTAATCCCACCAAGTCAGCCGGGGTCGCCATATTAGTCTCCCGATCCTTTCAGGGTAGAGTGATACAGAAGGAGGCTGAGATCAGGGGCCGACTGCTCACATATCAGTTTCTGATGGGAGGGTCTCCTTTACAGTGGGATCCATATATGCACCTAACGAGGGGCAAGACAAATTCTTCCATGCCGCACTCACAGAGGCGACGGCCACCACAGAACGACGCCTTCTTTTAGGGGCGACCTGAACCTTGTCCTTGATAACGTTAACGATCGCTCCTGCCAGAGGACAGGCCAGACTGGCGCTCTATCACCTGCTGGACAGGCCCGCCTCCGGGACCTGGGGTTCACGGACCTTTGGCGCCATTTTCACCCTCACAGTCGAGCTTACACCTTTTATTCAGGAGCGCACAAAACATACGCTAGGCTGGACTATTTTCTTGGCTCTTCCCCCTGCATGCGCTTGCGACTGACACCGAGATTTTAACAGCTTCTCTTTCAGAGCACTCCCCGGTCATTGCCACCTTTAAGTTCCCGCCAACACGGCAGCCTCTCCGGCACTGGCGCCTACGTGATACCTTGCTCCATCGCGCCTCCACAGTAGAACAGATTCAGAAAGCCATCACAAACTACCTGGCCCTTAATGCCAACTCAGACACCTCCCTAGCGACACAGTGGGCGGCCCTAAAGGCAGTTATCCGGGGGGAATTTATAGCTATATCCACAGCCAACAACCTGAAACGTAGTCGTAAACGGGCCGAACTCTCTCAAAGGGTCGCGGAGCTGGAGCAGATGCACCAGCGCACCGGTGCCTCCCGGGCATGGCGTCAACTATGCATAGAGCGGAAACAACTTGCAGCACTAGATCAGGATAGGGCCGAATATGCGGCCCTCCGTCTCCGTCATTCATACTACACGGGTGGTGATAGATGTGGCCGCCTTCTAGCCCACAAATTACGAGAGGCCAGACAGAGGCAAGGTGTTCAGGCCATCCGTACACCTGGGGGCGAACTTGTTACCGACGATGCGGAGATAGCGGAAGCTTTCGAGACTTCTACACAGGGCTCTACTCGGGTGACCCACTAGATGCCTCTCATAGCGCCGATTATCTGGCGGCGGCACACATACCCTCCCTTACCCAGGCCCAGGCCGACCATCTGGATAGGGACATTGGGACGGAAGAAGTCATAGCAGCGATCTCTCGCCTTAAGGTGGGCAAATCACCCGGGCCAGATGGCTACTCGGCGACCTTCTATAAAACATTCTGCAACCAAGTAGCCCCTCTCTTGAGGGACTTATTCAACACCTTCGCACAGACCGGGGCCATCCCGGAGGAGATGCTTGAAGCGTCAATAGTGGTTATCCCGAAACCCGGGAAGGACAAAACATCCTGCAGCGCATACAGGCCGATCTCTCTACTGAATATAGATATTAAACTCTACACTAGCATACTGGCGACCCGCTTGGCACCCTATATGCCCCAATTAGTCGAGCCGGACCAAGCAGGTTTTATTCCACAGAGACAAACGATAACACCAAAAGAGTGCTACAATTGATCGAAAAGGCGTCTTGCACCCAGGGAGAATACATGCTGCTGGCCATCGACGCAGAGAAGGCCTTTGACAGGGTACATTGGCCCTACCTGGAGCAGGTCTTGGCACAGGTCGGCATCGGTGAGAAACTCCGCACCCGGATCCTCAATTGCTACCGCTCACCCAGGGCAACAGTTCGGGTGAATGGTCAAACGTCTACTCGCTTTCCCATAGGAAGAGGCACCAGACAAGGGTGCCCTCTTTCACCCCTCCTATTCGCACTATATATGGAGCCGTTGGCATTGAGGATCCGACGCCACCCTCTTATCTCTGGAATCAAATTCGGAGGGGACGTACACACCATAAGCCTATATGCGGATGACATCCTACTTTCCCTTTCCAACCCGATCCCTGCGCTGCGAGCCCTCTTCATTGAAATGCACTGCTTCGCGCAGGCTTCGGGATTTAAGATTAACATGGAGAAGTCGTGTGCACTCAACATCTCCCTCTCCCCACATACTCTAGCTAATCTGCAGGAAGAACATCCCCTACATTGGTCAACCTCCTCAATACCATACCTGGGAATTCAATTAGCCTCCTCCATACCAGCTACAGCTGAAGCCAACTACTCGGTACTCCGCGCACACGTACGTAAAGAATTAGGCCGTTGGAAACACCATACTCTATCCTGGTTAGGCAGAATAGCGGCTACCAAGATGACCATCCTTCCCCAGATCCTGTATCTTTTCCGGGCCCTTCCTCTTCGCCCTCCCGCGGGCTGGATACAACAGACCCAATCAGACCTAGCACAGTTTATTTGGCAAGGCCGCAAGCCCCGGTTTAAGCATGCGATAGCGATCCTTCCGCCGGGGTGGGGTGGGGGTTCCGGACCTTCAACTTTATTTCTATGCTTCACAGCTTCGCTATTTAGTGGAATGGCATCGCCTAGAGTCAGAGAAGTACTGGTTGTTCCAAGACCAGGCAGTGGCAGCTATGCCTTTGCAAGGCATACCTTTCCTCCGTAAATCGCATAGGCCACCCAATCTTTATGCATCACATATCACAAACACGGTTATGGAATCCTGGGACCGCACTAACACGGCCCATAATTTGACCACCTTCCCCTCCCCTCTCACACCACTGTTTGATAACCCAGAGTTCCAACCTGGCATGGACGCTAGAGCCTTCTCTGCCTGGCGCCCCACCTCATGTCGGTCATTAGGCCACCTTTATGACCTGGAGGGGATCATCCCATTTCCACAACTCAAAGCAGATTATGGCCTCCAGGAATCGGAACGCCTGCCCTACCTGCAGCTCCGACATTGGGCACTTCACCCACACATCAGACCTGAGGCTCAGCGCCTTCTGACCCCTTACGAGAAATGGCTCATCACCCGCACTTCCGATAAAAAAATCATTTCTGATCTGTATAAAATGTTACTAACATCCTTTACACATACCTATAACGCTGGCCGGACACGTTGGGAGCGAGACCTCGGAAGGACACTTAGTCATAAGGAATGGGAAGGCATATATCACAGGGCTCGACACTCCGCATACCACATGGGACTTACCGAGACACTGACTAAGCTAGCCACATACTGGTATTATACGCCGGAACGCTTGCACCGCTTTGATTCACGACAGAGTGCTCTCTGCTGGAGGGGTTGTGGGGGTTGTGGGGAGGTGGGTACTCTGGTGCATCTCCTCTGGGGCTGTGACCGTATCCAATCATATTGGTCCCAGGTGCTCGATGAGGTAGACACCCACTTTGAGACACAGCTTCCGAGATTTCCCACATACATACTCTTGGGACTACCGAACCCCATAACATACCCACTAAAGTCTCAGAGGGGCCGATTAATCGCCATTGCATTGGGCGCGGCCACACAGAACATCCTGGTGCACTGGCGCACAACCCAGCTCCCAACGCTTTCTGGATGGTTGCAGCGCCTCTGGCTGGTGCTGGGTATGGAGAAATTAACTCTCACGTTAGCCGGCAGGGGATCTGAGTTTCCAGAGCTGTGGTGGCCTTTCTTGACCCTGCTGGTGTCGGAGTTCCGTGAACTGACATGCCCCCGGTATCTCACACTTCTCCGCCTTTCAGACACACAGCTCCCACCTAAAAATCCCAAACGGAGTGGCACGCGACTATGCTGATCTCTAGATTCTTCTATTCACCCCCTTTTCTTTTTTTTGGTGGACGAGGGAGGGGGATGGGGGTGGGAATGTTAGACTTAATTGTTCGTTTTGATTCTTTTCCTTCCCTTTTTGTTGTTCTTACCCACAGGCCCGCTCCGCTCATATTACCTCGGTAATGCTACTATTTGTGACACTTGTTGTCTATATTGCATAGACTCCACGGACCTGGGGGTCTTGTTTCTCTGTTTTTGCTTGAAATTAATAAAAGATTTAAACCATAAAAAAAAAATTAAAAAAAGAAGTTTATCTGATTCTAGGGACACTGTTGCTACTACCATGGGACTCTAGTCCCAATCTCTTCCTAGTCTTCTGTACTTCCATGGACTCTTTGTCAAGGGCCAACTGATCTCTCCTGAGCATAAGTCTGACTTTCTCAAGTTTGAGCATTTGGTATTCCCTGTCCAAATAGTTGTCCCTCTTACTAGATATGGAGGTCTCGAGGGATGTGAAGAACCACCACCTGTGTTGCTGAGCCTTTCGGAGTACGAGGGAGCCCAGGATCAGCAGACCGGTCCACTTCGTTGTGGTGCCTGCAGATGCAGGGAAGTGACTCCTTCACTTCAAGGGAGATTCCTTCAGGTGTCTTGGATGTCCACAGGCCTTGGAAGGTTCCTGTATGGAGCACAGGCACGGACGTTGCAGCAGAGGCGGAGGGCGAGAGACCAGGAACAGCAGGAGTCTTCCCAGTTGCAGTCTCGATACCCAGAGCCAAGTCAAGCAAAGTCCAGAGTGCCCAGACGGTCGAAGAAGATGTGGTGTCTTGATATGAATCTTGTCCCATGATGCATCTAGGGACCTTCCTACAGGTAAGCCCTTAAGTACCCTAAGGGGAGGGTTGGGACGATTCAGGGTTTCCTCCCAAGGGAGGGGTCGGACAGTGGGGAGGATACTCCCATGTACTTTGTCCAGTTTTGCACCAGAGCGGGAGCAAACGGCTCCCTGAGCTGGTTTGAATTGGACTATACAAGGAGGGTACCAAATGTGCCCCTCAAGCAGACTGAGTGGCGTTGGCAAGCGCTCCCACCCAGCCCCAATACACTAAACCCTGTCTGGGAGGTGGTCACACCTCCCTGTGACAGGATACCTATTGTTATGCCTTCCCCTGCTTGGCTCAGCAGCAGGAGGGCAGAATCATGTCTCTGGTCGGCAGCAGCCATGTTGTGCTGTCCGTGTCTAGAAGACTGGTACCGGGAGCACTGAGGACCTCTTGGAGGATCTTTACAGTGCATAGAATCATACCTCCCACACCGTTTACGGTGTGGGGGTATAATCTCAACATGTTTGATACCAAACATGACAGGGTTCGTTACAGGCAGTTGAGATGGTCATCGAGTAATGTTGAATGGCCACTCTATGTATCACAATGGCTGATGCAGTTACAACCTGGGAGAATGGACTCCGAAGGTTGTAGAGGTGTCCTGATCATGCAGGGGCACCCTCACACTTAGAACTGAGCACCGTGCCTTCAGGATTGGCAGGCCTGCTTTAGGGATGACTTATAGGTTTTAAGTGGAGTGACCTTCGATATAAGGAAACCTATAGCTTTCGTAAGTGGTGCTAGCACCAGCTTACACAGGCTGCAATGGCAGGCCTGTAGTTACATTTTGAGTGGTCTCCCATGGGTAGCATAATACATGCTTCAGCCAATGGGGGACCCCTGGTGTACCAATGCCCTGTGTACCTCAGTACCATATACTATGAACGTATAAGGGTACACCAGTATCCAATCTGGGATGTACCTAAGTACTTACCATGACCAATTTAGGGGAGAAAGCACAGAGACTGGGGTCTTGATTAGCAGGATCCCAGTCAGAGTAGTCAAAAACAGCATAGCACCAGGTAAAAAGTGGGGTTAACCATGAAAGCAGATCCTATTTTCCTACACTGGGGTTCACTCTAAATGTGGCAGAGTCACACCTGACCCCCTTCTCAGCTCCCTTTCATCAGAGCTGTTCTGGACGCAATGCAGTGTCAGGCTTGTCCTCCCAAATGGTGAGTTTAAGATATTCGGTCTATAATACTGATGCTTTAACCTCTGTTTTGAATTTCGGTGAGACTGGCTCTTAGGCTGTTGGGCCTCATGGCCTCCTCCAACCTGCTTGTGACACATGCCCGCCGGCATATGCTGGCTCTGCAGTGGAATCTAAAGTTCAAGTGGGCACAGCATCAGGGGAATTTCCCTGACATTGTCCGTATCTTGGAGGGTACTGCAAGAAGACCTGCAGTGGTGGTTAACGCACAGCAATTGGGTCAGAAGCAGGCCACTCTCCCTTCCCCAACCGGATCTAACAATAGTGACAGAATGTAGGGAAGTAGGATCTGCTTTCATGATTACCCGCACTTTTTGCTGGTGTCAGTATGTTTTTTTCACTAGTCTGGGAGGGATCCTGTTACTCAGAACCCCAGCCACTGTGCATCCTCCCTAAATTTGACATGGCGTACCCTTGTAATTCTCTAGTATATGGTACTAAGGTACCCAGGGCATGGGTATACCAGGGGTCTCCCATGGGCTGAAGCATGTATTATGTCACCCATGAGAGACCACTCATACTGAGACTACATGCCTGCCATTTCAGCCTGTGTACGCTGGTGCTAGCACCACTTACAACAGATATAAAAGTTTCCTTATATCTGAGGTCGCTACACTTAAAAACTATGAGTCACTCCTAAGGCAGGCCTTTCAATCCTGAAGGCAGGGTGCTGGGTTATAAGTTATGTCATTACGCGATGGCTATCTAAATAGTGGCTGTGCTGAACTTGGGCATGTTTGGTGTCAAACATGTTGGAATCATACCCCAACACCGTTACCGGTGTTGGAGGTATGTTTCCATGCACTAGAGGGCTACTCCGGGAAGCCCCTGGTACTCCCGGTAACAGCCTTTCAGGGTCTGCTAGCAAGCTAGTGCTGCTGCAGACCCCAGACACGATTCTGCCCTCCTGCAGCTGAATGGAGCTTGAGCAGGGAAAAGTAGAACAATAGATTTCCTGTCACAGGGAGGTGTGATCACCTCCTAGACAGGACTTAGTGAATTGGGCTGGGGTGGGGGCGCATGCCAGTGCCACCAGACTGCTTTGAAGTTCACATTTGGTGCCCTTATTGCATACTCTAGTTAGAACCAGTTCTGGGAGCCCTTGACTCCTGCTCTGGTGCAAAAATGAACAAAGGACATGGGAGTATCCTCCCCTCTGTCCAGCCCCTCCTCTGGGAGGGACCCCTGAGTCATCCTAACTCCTTTCTTAGGCTATATAAGGGCTTACCTGTGGGTGGCTCCTCAGATTCGTTGTGGGACAAAACTCGAGCCTGAAACCACTTCACTCTTTGAACTTCTGGACACTTGGACTTCGCCTGGAACCAAGACTGCATCACTTATGCTGCTCCTAGTCTTGTTGTTCTGCAAGTCTTCTTCATCGTCTGTGTCTGTGTTTCTTCCAGGATCTTCAACAGACATGTGGGCATCAAGGACACCTGAAGTAGTTGCCCTTGGAGTGAGGGAGTGAGACCGGTCTGCTGCTCCTGACGTCACATGGACTTCGAAAGGCGCAGGAACACATGGGGGTGGTTTCGCAACTCCCTTGAGGCCTGACCTGTCCTCTCTGTAATTTTGAGGCCAGTATCCCTCGTCTGAACAACTGGGACCAAACCCCTGTGCACATCGTTGACTTGCCATTGCTGAGGCTTGTTAGCTCTGCACTCCAGATATCTTCGGCTACAAGAGGCTCCAGCCTCCAGCATCTCTTTCTGCCAAGATCTTCATCCTCACTGCATCCTATGCACCATGGGCCTTCTGTCTTTGGGGAGGTGCTCAAGGTCCTCTTGCGACTCCGGTGCGTTTGGCCTGTGGGTCCTCTTGAGGGTCTTCTCTTGCTTCACTGGGCTCCCTGCTTGCTCGGGCCTGCTGCGACTCTTCACTTGATGAGTCCCTTGGACCTTGCTGGTCCCAACGTTCCTTCATCGTTTTCCACGTCTGTTGCTTCTGCCAAGGCTTGTTGGTGCTCCTGCCAGACACCTACCCCATGGTTCTCAACTTTCGACGTGCGACAGCTCGTGAACGGCTCCTGGTCTTCCTCAGCGTCGCCTTGTTCTCACAGCTGCAGTGATAAGATCATCATCATCACTCTCTCATCTTCCATCATCGGTGGTCATTGCTCTTACGTGCCTCCTGGTCACCTCCGAGTGGTATAGACTCTGTCCCCTCTGCTGGCAGGTTCTTCTCTTCAAGAATCCACCCTTGGATGGGGGCGTGGTCTTGCCAGCTTCAAGATGGCCGCACCTTGAGTGGGCTCTGCTGGTTAAGTGCTTAATCCGTCAAAATCCTGGGGCATCACCAAGCTCCTTGTCAACATCGTGTGGGGGTTGGAATGCGTACACCCCGGGACGCACACATAGCCCAAACTGGACCACCTGCCAGCCAGTTAGCTGGAGAATCGACAGGGGCCTAGCTGAAGCCAGGACCGCCCGGGCGCTTGCTGCACCGAGCGGAGGAAGCTGCCACTGTGACGGAAGGCGATGCAGCTCGCATACCGGCTACTTCATGCAGAAAAGCAAATATAGATGGCAGCCTACCTCCTGGAGCTGATGTACTGTGTTCTGGCCCGTTGCCCAACTGTGTATTACGGGTGGGGTGCTTTCACACCCTACAGATGTGCTGACGGGCCTAGCGAGTGGGTGTGCGGCCTGGCCCGAACCGCTGTGAGGGCGAGGCCTTTCTGTACGATCTGCGCCTGCTGGGTGAAACACAAGAGGTGTCACCAATCCGGTGCAGTGACCAGTGTGGACCCGGCACAGGCCACGCAGATTGTAGCCCGCGGTGTAAAGCGAGACCCCGGAATCTGCTGCGGGATCCCGCTGATTGGAGGTGGGAGACTGAGGTGTCCACCACAGAGACCGAACAGTAAGGTGGAGGTGGAGGTGGCTGGCTAGAAGTGAGGAAGATATTCTCAAGACCTCCCAGAAATCCTTCTGAACGCAAGAGGAACCCCCTCCCCCCACCCAAGATTGCCGCTGAGCATAAAGGATGCCCGCTTCAGGAGACCCTGTAATGTGAGCGGCTGGGGGCACCTCTGTTGAGACCCGGAGCACGACTGACTGGATCTTGATGGTGTGGTGCTGCCGGCTCTGGCTCCCCCTGGCCCGATACGCTGACGCGCCCTGCCTACCGGCCTCATATCCTTACCTACAGGACGAATTTTTCACATCCACCCCAAACGATACCCAGAGAAATCCTGCTGGAACGTGGGGTAGATTCAAAAACAGACAACCGGTTACATTCTCGTACTTTTCGGCAGACTCCGATAACTCAGATCCTGGGGCAGGCCCAAGCACTTCCTCTAATGCCCCCAATTTTTTAGGGAGAGGCCAGCTATTCCTAGGGGACAGTGGCAGGGGCAGGACCAAGACAAGATACAACTTCCCTCCAGGGGAACACCAAACCAGACGCAAATTCTACCAATGGGGATACCAGTACTAGAACCACTGCCTACCACCACCATGCAAACCGCGGAAGAAATACCAATTTTTAACCTATCTAAACATCAGCTAGCATCCACTGAGATTGCTCTACTGAGCAGGGGCCTATCCTAGGTCATAACAGAAAAGCCTAATTGGTTCATAATACATACCGACATTTTCCAATTTTTCAGGAAAATCAGGCTCAAGGCCTTCTTTTATGAAAGAGATCCGCCATCCAAAATTGATACCTCTAGTCTTCGCCCAAAATCCACTTTTAATTCACCATCAGGCTCTATGCCCCCTGAGATCCTTGCCTTTGAACACCTAGTCCTAAAAGATCTGTACAAACTACAAAATGACTACAGGTTCACACCCTACAATGTAAGCCTTGAAGAGAAGAAAAGCCTCTCAAAGCTCAAATCAATGGATGATATTGTTATAAAGCCCTGCGACAAAGGCGGGGGTATAGTGATACTGGATAAGTCAGCGTACGATAATGAAATCTTTCGACAGCTTAATAACACATCACACTACGAACTCCTTGGCCGCAACCCCCTTCAGGAAATACAGGATATAATCCTTACTATCACCAAGGAGGCTGAAGACCTGGGCTTCATAACCCATAATGAATTCCTATTTTTGAACAACAAGGCACCACGCACCCCCGTGCTATACACACTGCCTAAAATCTATAAAAATGTAGATGCCCCACCAGGGAGACCCATCCTGTCCGGATGTGGCTCCATTCTGGAACGTTTAGGAAGGTACATCGATTTCTTCATCCGCGACATGGCCCAACAAACCATGGTGTATGTAAAGGATACGACACACTTCATAAACCTTATTGAATCTGAATCATTTGACCCTGAGGGAGAACTCCTAGTCACGCTAGACATCGAGTCACTCTTTACCAACATACCCCAGGATAAAGGCATGGATGTCATTAGGAACCACCTCAATGCACGCCCATCCCCCCACCAAGTGCCCATTGATTTCATCATATCCCTCCTGAGAATAGCGCTAACAAAAAACTACTTTCTATTTCATGACAAATACTACAGACAGTGCAAGGGCACATCTATGGGAGCAGTTTTTGCCCCCAACTTTGCGATACTGTTCGTGGATGATATGGAGAAATCTCTTGTACTCCACAAACACAATCCCCATCTACCTAAAGTTAGCGTTTGGCGTAGATACATCGATGATGTTTTTATGATTTGGCAGGGTAATACCACAGAACTACATGACTTTTGGATCTGGCTCAACAACTGCCAACCTGACCTCAAATTCACATACAATCATAACCAAACCCAGATTGATTACCCAGATGTGACCGTGAAAAGTTTAGATGGCGAACTCTACACCACTCTCTTCTGTAAACCCACTGAACGCAACACCTTGCTTGAATACACCAGCTCCCACCCAAGGGCCCTCAGGGATGGTCTACCCTACGGCCAGGTCCTAAGAATCCGCAGGAATTGTAAATACAAAGAAGACTTCTTTGCAGAAGCGGAGGTCTTATGCAAAAAACTCATTGCCTGTGGCTACCCCAAAGAATTGGTCAAACGGTCACTCAAACGGGCATGGTATTCACACAGGGAACATTTACTGGAACCAAAACAAAGAACACCAATGTCCAAAATCACATGTGTAACCACATTCTGCCCAGTTAGCAACAAACTTACAAAAATGATTAAAAAACATTGGTCTGTCCTTGTTCCGACTAACATTGCCACCGAGCTACCCCTCTTCTCCTTCAAAAGGGGTCGTAATATCAAGGACCATCTGGTAAGGGCACATAAACCAACACTTAGTGATAGATCCATCCAGGCATACCTAGGACTACCGCCCGTCCATGGACATTACAAGTGCAGCAACTGTTCAGCGTGCAGTTCCACCAAAAACACCAAGGTTTTTGAATATGACAAAGTAAAGCACACACTTAACTTTTTTTCCAATTGTAACACAAGTAATGTCGTATATTGCATTCGTTGTCCTTGCAATTTGCTGTACATAGGTCAAACTACCCAAAAGATAAAATCAAGAATATCCCAGCATAAAAGCAGGATCCGCTGCAAAGTGACAACAGCACAGCTTGAGAAAGAACATTCAGAAATGGACTTCACGTGGCAAGTTATCGACGTCTTACGCCCTCTGGCCAGAGGAGGAGACATGCAACAGACACTAAACAGACTGGAATGTAAATGGATTTTTAACTGTCGTTCAATTGACCGAGTTCTAAATTCACTAGAGGAATGGAATGCAATTTTGTAACAACCGTCATCACCAACAAGTATGGATCATCCGCCAGCTGTGAACTTAAGCCTCTTCATTTCTACACTCACTGTTATAACTTGTCCCTCGTTATTCACACAGTAAATAATTATCTGCGTACTCTATTTCTGTCACCGGCATCAGAAAATTTACACCTGTCTCATGCCTCTATCCTCCTTTTTGCGCATGCTAATTTGTCTGCCTGATCTGACCAGGGATATGACATTGCAACTAGACTCAGCTCTTGACAGCCTTGTCTCAACCCTCTTCAGGGTCTCTGTATTCCGCGCATGCGATGCTATTGAGGGCATTGCTTCCCCACTCATATACTGCATTGACGCGGTCTAGTCTTTCTCTCACCAGAAGTATTTATCCACTTCCGCCTGACTCTACCCACTTCCTTTATTGTTAGCCCGAGATGGAGCAGCTGCTCGTCCCCGGTTTTCTCCGACCGACTTAAGCGGTTCAAGGTATGTTAGCTGATCGGCGCAATTACCCGCGCTCCCTGCTCCCCGCGATTCTCACAAACCTTGCTTACCTAAATCAATACCACTCCTCCTCTGCAGACGTATCCTGGCACCTACTGTGCGGTGTTTTTGGAAAAGCAACCTACGGCGCATTCGCAGTGCACGTTCGTGACAGAGCGGGGGCTTGTCCCGAAGAACCTTGACCGATCCATTCGGCCCTTAGGTAATTTTCTTCCTCCTGTATTCACACCACAAGTACCGTGTGTTGCACGCCTTCATGCCTGCTCGGTAATTTTACCACCTCCCATCTTGACAGGTGGTACCTGACACCAATCTCTTGGTGTTTTGGTTTTTATCAACTCTACCCTTCCCTGCACGCCCGACCCAGAGCGGCAGATTGTTCAAAGGAATCCTGACCGACCCATGCGGTCTCAAGGTAATTTTTAGCTACCCGCATGCAATTAGCAGGCACATGCACTTTCTACCTATCAGGCACGCGCAGCACTAATCCACCTCTCTCCTGACAGGAGGTACCTGGCACCGACCTCGCGGTGCCTAGCTGTTGCCACTCTACTCTGACGGAGCATCTGCCTGTCCGACCCCTTAGACGACCTTGGTCGCACCTCTAGTAAGTACACCCTGTGCCTAATTCACGGAGCATCGACCCTGCGTCACTTCCAGCATTGCGCCTAATTTATACGCCAGACCTGCGCCTTCCTCCCTTGCCAGACCTATGCTGCAAGCGCTTTCTTTACCAAATTCTGCCCACAGTATAGCTAGGATTCTGCTTATGGCGCTCCTCCATATAGGTGACCACTCTCCTTGGATAACGTGGTACCTAGCGTTTCTTTAGGCACCTAGCGCTGTTCTCCACTACTGATCTTTCCTAGACTGAATGAATGAGCGTTTGTTTCACCTACAATTCACTTAAATTGCCTAATTACTATCCATAGGGAGCACTGCTATTAACAAGTTAATTTTGAATTGTTAATTATTGGTCTAGGGCCTTCGCCTAAAATGTATTTTATCTTTTATAGATTCTTCATGCTCACATTTATGCCCTGTTGATAATCTCCAATAATTGAGATCGAAACGCCAGTCGACTACACAAAAAACTCCTCTACTGTTAAAATTACCTCTAGGAGTTTTTGTCCATGTTACCAATGCGATGTATATATTTTAATTGTCACCCTCACTCGCCACCTCACGCCTGTTTTTCACTCTTAATGTGAGCACTTTGAACTATAATCTCTTAAATGCAGCTTCCATGTATCATTTGTAATAAAATTGTTTTGCGTTGCGAAAGCCCTCGTGTGCTCCGACATTTATGTCTTTCAAAAATAAGTGTTTCATTTAATATTTTGCTTCTCTGGGCATCTACTAATTTGTATGCCTAGCACTATAAATTTAAAGAAACTATCATAGTTGAACAGCTCCGCTTGCTGTTTTCTAGGACCTATATGGCCTAACACGAACCATTGTTTTCTCTAAAATATCAATGCTACACCTGGAACAATCAACGCATTGAATCGCGGGCAGCGACACAGGGCTCACGCGAGATACATGCATGTGGAGCCACCACAGCCGCCGGTAGCGCGCCACGTCCTGTGCGGCCTACGAGGCAGCTGTGGGACTGTTGGGCTAGGGTTTGGCTGGTGTGTTAGCTACTGGACCACTGTGTTACCCGCACCAGCACTGTAAGGCAGCTGTATGCCCCCCCGCCCGCGCCTGTGTGGGCACCTCACCTGAACGCTTGTCAACATGGGGAAAATAGATGCAAAGCAGCCGAAGATATCCTTCGAAAGCAGGCGCACTGAACTCCATGGAGAACTACCACAAGAGGCGGGGGAACAGTCCACGCAGACCGAAGATGCCAGCAGGCATGACAAAGACATCCGTTCGCTGTTATTGGAGATTAAATCCAGTTTAAAGACTATAGACTCAAAATTAGACCACCTTACTGCCCGTCAAAATCAGGTTAAACAGTGGGTCGACTCACACGACAACCGGATAACTCAACTGGAGTCCAGAGTATCAGACACAAAAGATACGCTCACAGCTGATGGACAGCGCCTACTACAAATGGATAAAGTACTGGAACTCATCCGTGCAAAGAAGGGAGATTAAGAATCCTGCTCCAGAAGGAACAATCTTTGCATCATTCGCATTCCCGAATCCATGGCTATCTCCAAGATGGAGGACTTCTTGGAATCCCTGCTCCACAAGCGGTCTTCATCATTGAAAGGGCACATCGATCGCTGGGACCAAGACCACCACCTCGTGCCCCAGGTCGCCCAATAATTGCTCACCTGTTAAACTACCGTGATCAAGATGTGATCCTGTGGAAAGCTAGAGAATTGGGGGAGGTCAGACATCAGGGAAATACCCCCTCCTTCTTCCGGGACTTCACTCTAGCTGTGCAGGCTGCAAACATCATGACTTCCCACATAATCTGAACCCCATCCTAACAATTGCATCGAACCCACACAGAGAACAGAGACCAAACTCCAGAGAGGTAAATAAGGCCAACCTCAAAACAGTCGCCATCGCAGAGAAAACCTCAACAAACACCAAACCGCACCTGAAGTGCATGCTCCTAAATTGCAGGACGGCCGTAAAACACTCAGCTGACATAGCAGACCTCATTCTTACGAATGATCTTGACCTAATCCTCCTAACCGAAACATGGCTAAAGATAGACTCTGCACCTATCCTTGACATTCTAATCCCTTCAGGCTATGGCATCATAAGAGCAGACAGACCAAAAAGATCAGGGGGTGGCATAGCCTGTATACATCGCACTAACCTTAAGGTAAATCAGTCACAAACCATCCTCCCCCCGCACCTACGAATACCTATGCTTAAACATTGTGAGCAACAACAGCCCCCTATGCAAATTACACCTGATCTACCATCCTCTAGGCAACAACCACTCATTCATCGAACAAATCATGGAAATCATCTCCAACGCTGGACAACATTGCTCCCACATCTTCCTCGGAAACTTCAACCTTCACTGGAACGACCACAACAACCCCACAGTCAATAGCCTAAAAACCTTCCTTACTGACCTCAACCTGGTCCAAATCTGTGACAGCCCGATGCACAACCTGGATGCTACTCTGAATCTCGTCCTTGCTAGACCAAATTCCATCAAACTTGAATCGATCGTCCCCCCTGATTGGACAGATCACCACTACATCACCTTCCTTATAACTGAACCAACTACGACACATAAGCCCCAATTTAAGAAACCTAAACAATGAAAAAGGAACACCCGTGACATTAACCTCAACGATCTAACATGCCTCAGCAACAACGTACTATTTCTGCCAGTGGACTTGACAGAGGTCCATGACCTCACTAACCACTACAACAACTCGAAGACTAGCATTTTTGACGCAGTTGCGCCCTTTCAGCTAAAAAGTACATCCTCTAAAGACTCCAAACCATGGTTCAATGGGAGCATTAATGACCAAAGATGAATCCTGAGACTAGCTGACCGGGCA
Source organism: Calotriton arnoldi (assembly GCA_963921515.1). NCBI lineage: Eukaryota > Metazoa > Chordata > Amphibia > Caudata > Salamandridae > Calotriton > Calotriton arnoldi. The sequence goes on along the minus strand of CAWUFW010020575.1, from coordinate 115,655 downwards.
TGGAGATCCTCACCGTCGCTAGAGCACCTTAAGCAACTGAGATCACGGAGAAGCACTTACAACAAACATATCAGATTCTCCAAAGCAAATTTCTTCAACGTTCAGCTAAACAAGGCTAGAAATCGCCCAAGGAAACTGTTCGAAATTATCAAGCAACAATCCGCTCAACAAGCCAACGCTTCCACATTAGGTCCAAACTCACAACCAAACTGCAACATATTTGCCTCCCACTTCCTTGAAAAATCTAAAAATATAGAAAATGAACTCCAAACAGCAAATGAACACCTCAAAAAAATACCCCCACCTACCACCCACTCACCCCCGTCTGTACAAACCCATAACCAACTCGAACTTACCCTCACAAACAAAGCGTCCTGGAACACTTTCAAAACTCTTGACGAAAATGACATTCTTAAGATCTTAACATCACTTAAACCATCAAATCACTTCTGCGACCCTCTTCCAGCCAATATCTTCAGTGAGATCAAAACTTCTCTAATTCCCCTCTGGACAAAGATAGTGAATGCCTCCCTGCTGCAAGGAACCCTTCCGAGCTGCCTAAAACAGGTCAGGTAAACCCCATTCTAAAAAACCCTCAGCTGACCACACAATCCCAGATAACTACAGTCCAATTTTCACTATTCCTACCCTAGCAAAACTACTGGAGAAAAGCGTCCATTCTCAACTATGCAGCCACATAGCTCAATTCCACCTCATTGACCAGATCCAATCAGGCTTCCTTCAGGACCATAGCACGGAAACAGCCATGACACACATTGTTGACGACACACACAGAATACTAGACCAAAATGAATCCTGCCTCCTAATCCTCCTAGACCTATCCTCAGCCTTCGATACAGTCAAACATGACAGTCTCCTAGACTTACTTGAACACAGAATGGGGTTATCTGGGAATGTCCTAAAATGGTTCGCCTCCTTCTTAGACAGCCGAACGCAAAGAATCAAGCTCAACCAATCGCTGTCCACCACCACGGCGGTCACCCTAGGAGTCCCTAAAGGTTCCTCCCTATCACCTACCCTCTTCAATCTATTCATGGAGCCCTTAACCGAAATTCAGAAACCCTCCAATGTTCACTACCACATATATGCGGATGATACCCAACTATACCTAAAAGTATAATCACCAGATGATATCCGTTCACTCAACACAACTCTGCAAAAAACCCACAACTGGCTGACCAGAAACCCCCTCAAACTCCATGTGCTCAAAACTGAATTCCTCCTAATTACCCCTCCGCGAGGACACGTCAACATTGAAAACTGGATGAAACACTTAACAGCCTTCAACTGCAAACCACACATCATAAACTCCGCAGGATCTCTAGGAATAACAATCGACAAAAATCTCAACATGCAGGAACACATCAGTATAGCTATCAGAGGAGCAAACTTTCATATGAACATTATTAGAAAACTAAAACCCTTCCTTCCCGTCGACGACCTCAAATGAGCAGTGCAAGCTCTAGTGATATCCAAATTAGACTATGGGAATACAACCTTATGTGGTCTGCCGAGATCCAGACTGGCTCCTCTAAAAGCCTCTCTCAACGCTGCAGCAAGACTTGTCAACGGCTCCAAAAAGAACAACCACATCACTCCTGATCTAAAGGCACTGAACTGGCTCCCTTTTGAGGCAATATCACAGCGCTAAAAATTGCCTGTATGACACACAAAGCCTTGCACTTCAACACACCAAGGTATCTAGCCGATACACTGGAACTATCAGGCAGTGGCAGAACGTTGAGAAGCACCAGCACCTGGCTATTGAAACCACAAAACTTTCGGAAAAAGAAAAGATACAACCGTACTTTCTCCAGACTAGCACCTAGAATCTGGAATGCCCTGCCCCCGGAAATCAGAATGAACCCTTCTAGTACTTCCTTCAAAAATTAACTCAAACTGCTTTTAATGAACAAATTCTTACCCGACCCCAACACTTAACTTGCTCTCCAAACAGAACTTACACCTGATTTTAAAAACCAATGGCTAACACACTCTTGAGTACCCCCGGACCCACTACTGATGTTTGACATCAAGTATGCTCTCCCCACTATCTACTCTAATTTTTGTACCTATTGTATCAAGCTTTCTATGTGATGTAACTTCTGTCATGCGCTCTGATACCCTTCCAGGGTCTAGTGCGCGCTATTAAAAACTTTTAAAATAAAATAAATAAATAATAAGGAGGGAATTCCTACCAGCAAAACGTATCTGTAGAGTTCAAGACATGAAACTTGCTTGAAGAAGTATACTTTATTAAGTATAGAAAGAACACCTTATCTCAGAGGGACGATTCACCTTCCTTCCTCTCTAACTGCTCCCGTTGCACTCCCCAACACTCCAGAATGTGGAAGCGAACAGATGGAGAGAAAAGAAGGCTACATAACAAGGATGCACGCGGAGGCGCGTGCCACGATACAAAAGATAACAACAAGGTATGTACAAGATAACAACAAGGTATGTACACAACAGTATCCTTCATCGGTTGGAGATTCCCTACGCCCTCCTATACCCGGCCAAGGTGCACATTGCCCATGGAAGCAAGCCGCAGTTCTTTATGGATCCTAAGGCGGCGTTGTCGTACTCAAAAAGCAAATCAGCAGAGACAGCAAGAAGTTACCCATCTCACCTAGCTGGTCAGAGGAAGGCCGCACCAGTGACAATGATTAGATTAAGACATGGAAAAATCGTTCTCAGAGACTCTAACAATGTTGTGCTGCATTGGGCTGGTTGGCCTATGAAAGACATACCGATTTAAACTGTTGCACCCTGGGTGGGGCAGTTATTCCAAACCACGATGTGCTATTTCTCGTTCACCCAGTAAGAACTCACCGCTCGACCACCCTGACCTTGTGCCGGGGTGCCCGCCTGGTGTGACCATGTCCCCATGGGATAATTCCCTTGTGTACCTGTTACATTCTTTTATTGGGGTTTCTTGGGGGGGTTGGAGTGGGGGGATGGGCTATGTTGGGGGATCACAGTTAACCTCCTAGCGGGATGCTCGGGAGGCCCGACCTGGGTTATGGGGGGTGGGACGGGGTGACTGTTTGGGTTATTTTCTTACTCTTTTGCTCTGTTTATGCAGCCCTGATTCCCATACTATATACATACAGGAAGACAACACCAACACTCCTATTTTGGTATAAAAATACACACAAATACACACGGCAAACAACACGATACAGTGAGACATGCACGGTCCCCACTTGTTGACATGTCAAACGTAACATACTTAACTTGGAAAGTACGGTGTCTGAATGATCACCGCAAGTCCGGACTGGTACACGTATACGTCACTCGTCATGGCATAGACGTGTGTTTCCTACAGGACACGCACCCCTCTACTAGTGATACGGCCCGTCACCGGGCCGATGGTGCGGCAAATCCTATTCCTCTGTCTACTCAAACTATGCCTGCGGTGTCACAATACTACTCAAGAAAGGCCTCTGTGGCGCACAACGCACTCCCTTATTGATAAAGACGGCAGATACGTCATTCTGGCGGGTACACTCTATGCACAGCCAATGATCATGGCTGCCACCTATGGTCCAAATATGGATGATCCTGACTTTTTTCTAAATATCTGGAAACAGATATTGAACTATGGCCCTCAGCCGGTGCTATGGGGCGGAGACTTTAATGTCGCGCTGCAGGGACAATTGGATCATTTCGGTATTAAACTGCAACACCCGTGATCTGCAGAGGCCCTTAATATGCTCATCACCAATAACGCATTGTTAGCTATCCGGCGGCATACACCAAACTAAACGCGATCGCACTTGCTTCTCCTCCACACATGGTTCATGGTCCTGCATCGACTTCTGGTTAGTGTCTAGAGATGTGCTTACCTGGACCACGCCAATTGAGCATTTACCATGCACACTCTCTGATCACTTCCCGGTGCGCTTGGTCCTCCAGAATCCGAAGACCTTAACCTTGTGGTTTTCATGGCGGCTACCCCAGCATGCTCTGCGAGATGCGGCGTTCAGGGGAGAGATCCGACGAGATATCATCAAGTATTTTGCCTTAAATGCCGGGGCCGTGGACGCACCATCCTCACTATGGGAGGCGTTTAAAGTATTAATTTGTGGCAAGTGCATTGCCAAGCAGTCAGGAGTGTTAAAGGCAATTAGGGGGACTCTGGGGAGATTGGAGGCAGAAATACAGACGTTAGAACAGGCATACAACCGAGACCCCAAACTGAGTACACTGGCTGACATAAGAACTAAACTTACTGAATATCAAACTGAGGCAGATAGGAAGGTACAACATTTCGGACGTGACGTGCAGGCGCGATGATACGATGAGGGAGATCGCCCTGGTAGGACGCTGGCTGGACTGCTGCTCAGACCACATGCCTCGTCCTATGTGTCCGAGCTACAGGACAACGATGGTCAAATTATTACATCCCCCTAAAGACTGCCCTCTGTGATGTCTTCCTTCTTCACCCAGCTTTACTCCGTGGGGGCAGCATGTAACCAGGAGTCTTTAAAACAATACTTTGACTCCATTGAACTGCTCTGGCTGGATTCTGGACACCGGGAATACCTGGATGCCACGATTACGCCGGAGGAAATAGCACAGGTCATCGCTAGTCTCCCTGCTGATAAAGCCCCCGGCTCGGATGGGCTCACTCCCTCCCTTTACAAAGAATACGCCACCATACTTATTCCACATCTCATCGAGATGTACCATGAATCACTGTTATTGGGCAACCTCCCCCCCAACTCTCCACAAGGCAATCATAACTATACTAAAGCACGACAAACCCCCCCGAGGTCTGTGACTCTTATCGCCCCTTGTCCTTAATAAATGTAGATAACAAATATATGCAAAAATCCTGGCAAACCGATTATTACCCCTCATGCCTCTAATTGTGCGGCCTGATCAGTCCGGGTTTATACCAGGGAGGGCCACATCCCACAACCTCCTCACCATATTCTCTGTCATGCATCATATTCACCCCTCTCTGCCAGCGGTGGCGGGTCTCCTTGATGCCACAAAGGCGTTTTACTCCCTCGAATGGTCATTCCTTTTCCCCCTCCTCAGTCGCCTGGGTGTTAGCTCAAGCTTTATTTGAAAATTCCTATTACTGTACACCCTTCCCTCCATGCGTATTAAACTAAACGGCCATATCTCAGACCCCATTGTAATCACATGCGGCACCAGACAGGGTTGCCCCCTCTCCCCACTCCTGTTTGCGGTGGCCATGGAGCCACTGGCTGCTAGGCTGCACCAACACCACGTGGAGCAGGACATCGGCTTTACTGTTCAGGGACTTGCGGTGTCTATGTACGCAGACGATATTACCCTGTACATTCACGAACCATGCAAGAACCTAGAGCCTATGACGAGGGAGGTGATCCGATTTGGAGGCTACTCGGGTGTTCAGGTCAACTGGATTAAATCTATACTCTTCCCGCTCACTGATGATGCATGACCATACCAGACGGAATATCCATTCAAATGGTCATCGGAGCCGACTAGATATCTGGGCATATGGTTGAGCAGGGACCCGGAGGAGCTGTGGAAAATAAACTACGGACGAGCTTTTGACAGGCTTAAGAAACGTATCCTAGTATGGAATAAATTACCGCTATCCCTCGCTGGATGCATAGCAATAGCAAAAATGGTTGTCCTTCTGAAATTCTTATACTTATTTGTCAATGTTCCACTCCCCCTCACGGCACAGTTCTTCAAGAGGATGCGCTCCGATATGATCACATTAGTGTGAGCAGGTCGACAGCCTAGAGTATCATACGAAATAGACTGGGTGCACGGGATCTAAAGCTATACGCCTACTGCACCCAATCGAGCTTTATACATTTCTGGCTGCACCCTACACCGTTTCAACTGCATTCGGCGGGGGAATGTGATCAGGCGTCACCATGGTCACTACAAACCGCTCTATTCCAGCCATACAAAGCAACCAGGGCAGAAATGAACACGATGGAATGTGCGCGCTGTGCGTGGGATGGCATCTGCAGACAAATGGGCACTGCTATGCAATATGCGCCATCCGCTATACTGGGGAAGAACCCCTCTTTCCCCCCCACTACAGGATAGAGGCGCGGCGAGACGTGTGCGAGCTTTAGGCATCAAAACACTTGCAGACCTATAACTGAGCGGTCAATTTCGCCCCTTATTCACCAGTGATGCTGAGTGCCCGATCACGCTACTAGATACATAATTATATTATCATATCAGGGCGACCTGCAGGAGCATACATGACACGTTCCCCGCTCCCCTCGTCTCCACTGCACTAGAATACATCCATACACCACATCGACACGCAAACTCATCACTCGACTCTACTTCCTGACAATGACTGCTTCCCTACTGGACACTTTGTGGGCCCGTAAGGCCTGGGAACTAGACATAGGCCTGGAAATACCAGAAGAGCTATGCCTCTGCTGTTGCGGTCAAACAGAGCGTTTATCCCCCAATTACAGACTGCGACTGATACATTTTAACCTGCACAAAATGTATCGCACCCCTGCACACTTACATAAGATCGGACTGGCTGGCGACGTGACATGCTTACATTGCTCTGCACAGGACGCCACATTTGTGCATCTGCCCTGGTCATGCCCACGGGTGGCAGACTTCTAGAAGAGTGTGTGTACGACGTTTAGTGACATCATGGGAGATCCCTTTTTGCCAGACCCCCGACTGTGTCTACTTGGATAGGTCAGAGAGACCTCAGACGTGCACCGCTGCCTAGTTGCGATGCTACTATTACTGGGCAAGTGGAGAGTGGCGATACACTGGGGCCGGAGGTCGGCACCCACAGTGAAAACGTGGCTGGCCGATGTCTCACAATGTCAAGCACAGCTAACAACTTTTTGGGACCTTATGCCTCTGAGGAACTGGCCCCAAAATATCTGGGACCTACTTTTGACATATTTACGACAGCACAATACCACTGCAATGAACGTTCCTGTTCCCACACTTACATGTACCTAGACCGGCCCATTATGCTGTATGCTGGCTAGACCACACACACACCACGACCCTTGCTGTATACAACGAATCACTGACAAAATATCGAAGGTCAAAAAATCGACCTACAAAAATATCGCAACAAAAATATCGATGTCAATAATATCGACATCCTATCTACAACATGGTAAGTACAAAAATATCTGAAAAAAAATATCGATGTCAATAATATCGTTATCAAAAATATCGTTTTTTTTTTTGTTAAAAATAATATGTAAAATAAACTAAATAATACTTATAATTAAAATAAACATAGTTAAAAATATTTGATAATATTTAAAATTAATAAGTAACATATATAATTAAATAAAACATTAATTAAACATATACATATAAGATATAATATATATATACTTACTTAATAATAATTTTGAATAATTATTGTAATACATTTTAAATTATTAAAAAATATTATAAATTACAAATACATCTATACACATAAAACAATAACATAAATAAAAATTAAATAATTATGTATAACAAATTAAAAAAATTAAATTTACTTTTAATATTTTTAAAGTGAATTATATACTATATTAACTAAAATAATACAAAAAATATGAAATAGCGTAGGGAATAAAACTACTATTACAACTCCCAAAAAACAACACTAAGAAAAATGTTGGATAGCGTAGGGGTAAAAATTACTATTCCCACTCCAGAGAGTGTAACAGTAGGGAAAGTGTTGGATAGCGTAGGGGTAAAAATTACTATTCTAACTCCAGTGAGTGCAACAGTAGGGAAAGTGTTGGATAGCGTAAGGGTAAAAATTACTATTCCCACTCCAGAGAGTGCAACAGTAGGGAAAGTGTTGGATAGCGTAGGGGTAAAAATTACTATTCTAACTCCAGTGAGTGCAACAGTAGGGAAAGTGTTGGATAGCGTAAGGGTAAAAATTACTATTCCCACTCCAGAGAGTGCAACAGTAGGGAAAGTGTTGGATAGCGTAGGGGTAGAAATTACTATTCCCACTCCAGGGAGTGCAACAGTAGGGAAAGTGTTGGATAGCGTAGGGGTAAAAATTACTATTCCCACTCCAGAGAGTGCAACAGTAGGGAAAGTGTTGGATAGCGTAGGGGTAGAAATTACTATTCCCACTCCAGGGAGTGCAACAGTAGGGAAAGTGTTGGATAGCGTAGGGGTAAAAATTACTATTCCCACTCCAGGGAATGCAACAGTAGGGAAAGTGTTGGATAGCGTAGGGGTAAAAATTACTATTCCAACTCCAGAGAGTGCAACAGTAGGGAAAGTGTTGGATAGCGTAGGGGTAGAAATTACTATTCCCACTCCAGGGAGTGCAACAGTAGGGAAAGTGTTGGATAGCGTAGGGGTAAAAATTACTATTCCCACTCCAGAGAGTGCAACAGTAGGGAAAGTATTGGATAGCGTAGAAGTGACAAATAACATACTTATAAATAAATAATTTTTTTTAAATAATTAATGAATTATTAAATAACTCTAAACTATTTACCAATACCAATAAATATTTATTAAAAACATAATTACCAATAGAAAATTTATTAACAATAAATTAATAATAAATACCAATAAATAATAATTAATCAATATTAATTACTAAATATGAAATATTGAACAATAAAATATTTTTAATAACAAAAACATATAAATTATTAAAACTTAATTACCAATTAACTAATATTGAACAATTAAATGCTTTTTTATACCAATAATAATAATAATTAAACATTAATTATCAACTAATAAATAATTCTTAATATATTAATTACATTTATCAATAAATAATATTTAATAATATTTAATTACCAATTAATGATAAAACAATAAATAAATTTTTAGAACCAAAAATTTGTAATTTAAAAATTACCTATTAATAATTAATATCCAATAAATTAATTATCAATACCCAAAAATAAATTTAATAATTACTTAATTAGATTTCAATTACTTCCAAAAGTATTCCCCTATAAACGCACAACACACTTAATCAATTAATAAAAATTAATAACTAATTAATAAAAATTAATTACCAATTAATAATTGATTACCAATTATCAATTAATTAACAATAATATAATTATCAATACCAATTAATTAAAATAAATTATAAATTAATTGCATTTAAATTACATGATGATTAATTAATCAATTAATAAAAATTAATCACCAATTAATTAAAATTAATTACCAATTATTGATTCATTAACAATTATATAATTATCAATAACAATTAATTAAAATAAATTATAACTTAATTACATTTACATTACACGATAATCAATTAATCAATTAATAAAAATTAATAACCAATTAATAAAAATTAATTACCAATTATTAATTAATTAACAATAATATAATTATCAATACCAATTAATTAAAATAAATTATAACTTAATTACAATTAAATTACTTCCCACCCTATTCCCCTATAAACCCACAACCCGCTACAGTACAAAAAAAAAAAAAAACTTAAAAAAATTCATTTATTAACATATAAAAATTGTATACATATATTTTTAAACAATTAAAACACGTAACAAAAACACAAATAACACATACATATTAAAAACATAACAAAATACATAACAATAATACAAATATCGATATTAGTAACATCGATATTAGTAACATCGATATATTTGATTTCGATATTACTAGCTTCGATATTATTGACATCGATATTAAGTAATTCGATATTACTTACCTTAGGGTCGATATTCTGTCCATCGATATTCTGTCCCATCGATATTCTGTCCCTTCGATATTTAAACTTCGATATTATGGTATATCGAAATTTTATTTTCGATATTTTGACTGCCCACCGTATACAACACGTATCAACAAGACAGTTTGCCCCTACAATGCCTTTGCTTTACTGTATCCAACTGTGATATGTTGGCGTAATACACTGTCTAGACTATTGCATGGAATAATGTTGCACGGTGATAGCATGATGCTACCAGCTCTATTATACTGAGCTTTCTCCTATACTGTATGTCTCCTGTAAGCATAAATAAAGTTTAGTAAAATAAAAAATAAAAAATCCACCCTTGGATTTCACCGGACTTTTACACAGTCTTCGCCAGCGGCATCTTAACTGAAGTCCTCCATTGTGGTCTACGGCGGTTTCCGGCGTCACTTAGCAACTTTGCACCTGGCTTCCCTAGTGTATGTATCCTGGGGTATCCACTGTTGGGGTGACTCTCCAACCTTCTGTCTTTTACGGGGTTTCTTCAGGGTCCACTGGGAAGGGTCCTTCTTCTACCAAACTGCAACTGCGACTTTCCCGTTGACTTCTATTGAGTACGTAACTGTGTCTCCACTCTGCACACAGCCTCCGTGGGGTTCCTGGGTACTTACCTTTGGGGGTTCCTTGTGTACCCCTCTTCTGAGTCTCCTGGTCCAAGTCCCGACTTCGGTCGCAGTTCACAATGCCTTTTCTTGGTACATGGTTTGGTCTTCCCCAGGAGACCACTGTGTATTGTGCTTACTTACCTGTTTACAATTGAAGTATTGTGTGTATTTGTGTTGATATCCCTGGGTAGGAGATATACCAATGTGTTAGTGAGTGTTGTGTAATAAATAGACATTTTTTTAACTACTCTGTGTGGTTCTTATCTGAAAGAAACAGTTAGTTATAGATTCCTTACCTTAGAATTACCCTCAGGCGTCAGACTGGATCCGGAAAGTTTTTCGTCAGCAGTACCCCTGAGCGTCGGAAGGTGGTGTCGGTCGATTCCACATTCGTCGCTGGCATCGTGGTCACCGGGATGACGTCGCGGTAGCTACATAGACGCCGCCCTCGCGCGCTGACGTCAGTTCTTTGTTCTTCCGCGCCAGCCAGCGCAGATCCGGAGAGAGCAGTACCCCCAGTCACTTTTTTTAGAATCAATCATTTTTTATTGTGTGGTAAGCATTTGAATACACTGCTCAGCTGCCTACATCCGATGGCCGGCAGAGCGTAACCTCTTTAATGATGTACACAGCGTGCAGGTCAACAACCCGGAGGGCGACCCCGCGTTAGAGACGTTCGAGAGATAACCAGCCATCTAGCAGGTGCGCAAATACCACTTTTCTGGAAGATAGAAACAAACAAAGGAACAAACAAAGAAACAAATACCCCCCCCATACACCCCCCTGAGTCCCCTCCCCCCACCCCTCTCCGCATCAGCCTCTAACCCCCTGCACTTCTAACCCCTCCTCATGCCATGTCCGCCGCCCCACCATTATCGTTAATGGCCCCTAGAGGCTCCAAGGGAATGAGCTGCAAGATCTGTAAGTACTTTGGGCATGTGACCTCTCTCAATTCTTTAGAAAGGAGCTGTAGGAAAGGACCCCATAACTCCGCATACTCAGCGCCTTTACCATCAATGCCCAACGAAAGACGTTCCATAGCCAGAAGGTGCCAAAGCCTTTGGAACCAGTCCCTCGGGTCAGGTGAGGCCGAGGAGCCCCATTGCACCAGGAGAACCTGGCGCGCCGCTAACAGAGCTAAGGCTATCTGCCGGCCCCGGAGCGAGCGCAAAGGGAAAGACTTAGGGTGGGGGAGGCCCAGCAGCGCGTGTTCAGGTGTTCGAGGAAATGTGATCTGAAAGGCATCGTCTAGCTCATCAAGGACAACCTTCCAGTACCGCACTAATTTCGGGCAACGCCATAACAAATGCACCAGTGTACCCTGATGGCCGCACCCCCGCCAGCAGAGGTCCGACTTCGTTACATCCCACGCCTTTACGCGCACTGGAGTATAATACCAATAGGCGGCCACCTTATAAGCAGACTCAGCCCCTGCAGTGTTAGAAGCAGTGTGGTGAGCGCGATAAAAGACGTGTTCCCATTCTTTACATGTAAGAGGTCGCCCCAACTCCGTTTCCCAGCGGACCTGCGCTTTCGTGCGCTGCCTCTCGGGGTGCATCAGGATCATTGCGTACAAATCAGATATGAGCTTGCGGTCATCTGTTTTGCAGACAAGCCACTTCTCAAAAGCCGTCAAGGGGCGGGACATTGATGCGAAGTTAGCAGGTTGAGTCACCCAATGCTTTAATTGTAAGTACTGAAAGGCCTCCGCCTCCGGTAGGTGGAAGTACTCCTGGCGCAGTTGGGAAAAAGGGATCAGACCATCTAGATCAAAGAGAGATCCCACCCTCTTACAGCCCTCCTCCCTCCAGCGTTGGAAGATGGGGGACGCACATCCCGGCGGAAAATCGGGGTTGTCGACAATAGGAGTCATAGGGGAAGGAAAAGTAGTCCAACCTTTGCGCAGCGCTAATTGGTCCCAAGTTTTCAAAGTCGGGGAGGTCACCGGGGAAGAGTAGAGGCCCCACGCTCTATGTTTGCGCGGCAGCCACAACTCGCGCCAGATATTACAGCCCGCCACTGTCTGATCCATAAAGTTCCAGTGCTTGCTGGACAAGGGCCTATTCCATTCCACAATATACCGGAGACAGGAGGCTTGATAGTAGGCCGCTAACAAAGGAAAGCCCAACCCACCCGCTGACTTCGGTGCGGTGACGAGGGGCAGCGCAAGTCGTGGCCGTTTGTTGTTCCACAAGAAAGCATTTAAGAGTCCCTGTAGCTTCCGGAGGGCGCCTGGCGGGGGACCCACAGGGAGCATCTGAAAGAGATAGAGTATGCGCGGGAGAATGGTCATCTTCACCGCTGCCAGCCTCCCATACCAAGCCAGATTAAGGCGGGACCAGCCTGAGAGTGCTTTGGTAATTTGATCCATTAGCAATTTATAGTTGAGGGAGACCGTATGAGCTACGGAAGAGGTCAATCGGATACCTAAGTATGGGATGTCAGGGTCAGCCCAGTGAAAGGCGAAGTCTTGTTGCAAGTCCAGAACCTCCCCCCCAGGGACAGATATATTAAGAATTTGTGATTTTGAAAAGTTTACCTTAAATCCCGCCACTTTCCCGAAGTCGTGGAGCTCCGTCGAGAGGTACCGCAAGGAGGAGTGAGGCTGAGTAAGCGATAGGATAACATCGTCAGCGTAGAGCTGATTTTATGTGTGTCTGCTCCGAATGCAATCCCCTCAATGCCTACGTTCGCTCGTATACGTTGGGCAAAAGGCTCCATATAGAGCGCAAAAAGCAGCGGGGATAGGGGACATCCCTGTCGCGTCCCTCTAGTGATAGGGAAGAGGGCCGACCTGCTCCCATTCACTCAGACAGCGGCCTTGGGGGCCGCGTACAGGCACCGAATCCAGCTTATAAAGTTGTCCCCCATCCCAAAGGTCCTCAACACAGCAAACAAATACCCCCAGTCCACTCGGTCGAAGGCCTTCTCGGCATCTATAGAGAGAAAGAGAGCCGACGTCCGCGAGCGGTGGACCAAATCCGTGAGATGAAGGAGCCGTTTAGTATTGTCCCCTCCTTGACGCGTTGGGATAAAGCCCGCTTGATCCGGGTCTATGCTACCGTCCATCAGGGGTTGAGCCTCGCCGCTAGGATGCTCGCAAACAGTTTTGTATCTATATTAAGAAGAGAGATCGGCCTATACGAGCTACAGTCTTTAGGGTCCTTTCCAGGCTTAGGGATAACAGTGATTACCGCTTCAGACATGGAAGGAGTTACCTCTCCTGTCTCAAGAAAGGAATTGAAGAGGCGGGTTAAAAGAGGGGCCAGCTCCACACAGTAGGTTTTATAGAATATGGCAGAGAAGCCATCCGGCCCTGGGGATTTGGCCACTTTCAGCCGCGCTATCGCAGATATGACCTCTTCTATGCGAATCGTGGCATCTAAGGCTTCCGCCGACGACTTAAGAAGAGGTGTAATGTTACAGGAGGCCAAGTAATCTGCTATTTCCCCCGAATCCGCTGCCTCCCTCGTATACAGACGCCGGTAGAACTGCCGAAAGGAGTCCACAATGCGAGCGTCCGTAGTATGTTCAATTGCCTGAGAATCTCTAATGGATTGTATGGCCGAGAGCTGAGCTCGTGCTCGCAGCCTATGCGCCAGCATCCTTCCCCCTTTATCCCCGCTAAGGTAAAATTTGTGTCGTAGGCGCAGAAGGGCGTGCTCCGCCCTGTCTAAATCAAGGTGTTTCAGCATGCGCCGTTTAGCCTCCAATTCTCTCCAGACTCTTGGCGCCCCCGTCCTCTTGTGCACCGCCTCCAGGGCACCCACCTCTCCCTCCAACTCTGCGCGTTTTTCCCTGCGTAGCCGCGCATATGACGCTGCAATCGCAATTAATTCCCCCCGCGCTACTAATTTCAGGGCCTTCCACACCGACGCGAGGGCCATACCTTCCTGGTCATTGATTGCAAGGTATTGGGTGATAGTGTCCCGTAGCCGTGCGACCACCGACTCCGAGTGGAGTAGGGAGTCACGGAGACGCCAGCTGGACGTCGGCGGACGCGAGCCCGAAGAGGTGAGCACCACCGATATGAGGGCGTGGTCCGACAGGGAGCGCGCAGAGATGTCGGCGGCGGACAGGCACGGCATGAGAGAGGATGTAGCCAAGAAATGATCCAATCGCGCGTACGTTTTATGCACCGCAGAGTAAAAGGTATAGTCGCGCTCTAAGGTGTGCTGGACGCGCCACACATCATTCAACCCACCCTCAAGGAGCCACTGCCTCCCCCCCTGCGATATAGCCCCTGTTTGGTAGGCTCGCTGCTCAGACCTATCCATCCCGGAGTCCATCACTATGTTCAAGTCCCCCCCCACTAGGATCGCTGAGTCAGGGGACGTTAAAACCGTAGACAGGGCCAATCGCAGGAAGGGCTCTTGCCGGTCATTCGGAGCATAAAGAGATCCCACCGTTAGCTGCATTTCCCCCATTGGATGCGGACCGCTAGCAATCTCCCCTTAATGTCAGCCACCTGGGAAAGGACTTTGCAGTGAGCGCGGGGACTAAAGAGGATCGCTACCCCATGTTTCTTGGCCGGGCCCGAGGACCAGAGTTGGAGAGGGAAGCGCTTGTCTTTCATCCTTTTAGTGTCTCTAGAAAGCAAATGTGTCTCCTGCAACAGGCATACGTCACCCTCCGCATTCTCCAAGTAGGAGAGTATAGCCGAGCGCTTAACAGGGCTATTCAAGCCCCGAACGTTCAGACTCACAATCTTTAGGTCCCTACCCATACCCCAGCCCGAGGAGAGAAGAGCCTATGTGGCAGCTAGAGCCCCTATCTCTGCGTGGGCAAACGCGCAATACTTGTGGGTGGAAGCCTCTCCTAGCCGTCAGAAGAACTGATGCGGAGCCCCAAAAATAATCCCAAACCCCTAACAAACCCCTAACCCCCAGACCCAAATACGAATAAACACAAAGTGAAGAAGCATACAACAGTCGCTTGTAATGACTACAGTCTGTCTTATGAGTCCTTTCGTCAGGGGACCATGGCACCATCTTGGAACTCTGCTCGCTCCTGATACAGGGAACTCTAATGCACCAGGACTTGAGATGATAAGACACTAATTCTTCAAGAACTGCCCGCCTCCGGCGCCGCATAATAAGCCCATTAGTGCCGGACAGAAGCACCTCAGGAGGTCCCGGCGTTTTCAGTCACCAGTGCCACAGAAGTGACAGCAGCTTCTCTTTCCAGCAGGCTTGCGGACAAGTCGGGTTTCACCGGCGGAGGGGATCTCCCCACACGCTGCCATTCATTGGACCGTCTACGCCTTCTGGCCGGTGATCTGGTGCCCCCAGCAATAGGGGCGGGCCGCTCCAGGCCCAAGAGCTCAAAGGCGGCGTCCAGGGATCGGATCTGCTGTATTCTGCCATTTAGCTTAAAAATGAGCCGGAACGGATGTCCCCAGGAGTAGGGGATTTCTTTCTCACGCAGGTGGTTAGTGATAGGCTTAAAGTCTCTGCGTTTGGCGAGAGTGGAGGTCGCCAAGTCTTGATAAAGGGCAGGCTGATGACCTCGGAACTGCACGGGCTGAAGGTCACGGGCTTTCCGAAGGATCAGCTCCTTGGTCAGGAAGTCGTGGACACACACCAGTATGTCCGGTGGAGGGGCCCTGCCACTACGCGGCACGCCCACACGGTGGACTCGGTCCATTTTGATCTCCCGCTCCGCCCCTTCGCCCAGAATCTGTCGGAACAGTTCGCTCACGTATTCACGGAGATCGTCTCCCTCTCCCCTCCATGGGACCGCCCGGATTCTGATATTGTTCCCCCGAGATCGGTTCTCTAGATCTTCGGCGTGAGCCTGAAGGTCAAGATTCTGATCCGTGAGGCGAAGGACGTCTTGCTGGAGTTGGTGTACCTCCTCCGCGGTGCTCAAATCATGCTCCTCCAGGGTCGCCACCCTCTCGCCAATGGCGTCGACATCGCGTCTCGTCTCGCGCAGATCTGAGGAGAGTTGAGAGCGGAGCTCCGAGATATCCTCCTTTATGGCGGAAAATAATTCGAGCATGAAAGTCTTGGTCGCCGGGAGATCATTGTCATCCGGTTGTGCCGATCCGGCAGCCAGCAGCGCGGACTCCTGGCCCGTCGTCTGCTGGAGTAGGCCCTTCAGGGGTTTGTCCCGTCTGTTCCTGGCGGATGACATCTACACGATGACACAGGCCCTCCTGCAGCCCTGCCAGAAGAGTGCAAAGGCAAGAACCACCTCCAGCAACGCAGACTCAGTGCCCTCACTGCGGGACACCCTCGCCAGGCCCAGCTGGAATCTCACGCACCACTGCACCGAACGACCCTCCGGTGCGTCTCAAAGGAGGGGGGGGGGGTCAGGGCGATCCCGCATCCATTCCAACCGCCCCAAGTGCCATAGATCTCCGAATCAGAGGCCGTTACACTGCCAGGACAAAAGTCTAAGCCAAGGGCCCGATCACCAGCCCCGCCACCACTCCGTAAGGGCGGGCGGTAAAGGTACCCTTCCTCTGCGCCCACCACCACACTTCGTCAGACGGAGGCCCGGGAGCTCCTCCGGTGCCTGCAGCTCCAAACCACACTCCCTTTGTAGCCCCCAGGGGGGGGTAGTGCGCAGTCAGGTCTCCGTGGCCCTCGCACCCTCAGCAGGCAGGCAAGGCACAAACCGCCAGGAGGGCGCACCGCTCGCCGACCCGCAAGCCGAATCCAGGCCCCAGAAGCACCTCTAGGCCTCAGGCTCGCTCCTAGGCCCACGCTGCCCCGATCCCAGGGGAGGGGCGCTCCTCACTGCGGCAGAATCGCGGCCCTCCACCAGCGTAGGCCGCCGGGGGGAGGCCTCCGGACCGCCCCAGCCACCGGCAAGCCAGCGGAAACGCTACGCCGAAGGGAGCGGCCCGCCCGCCGATATGCAGGTCGATAGAAGGCCCCCCCCGCCACTCAGCCCCGCTATCCCCGTCGACGCCACCAGGCTCACCTGAACTTCACGGCACCACGGGGGCCGCTCTCCTCACACCGGTCACCTCCACGCAGGGGAGCACTCAAGGCAGCACCCCCCCACAGCACCGCCGCAGTCCGGGAGCAGGGCCGCCAACAAGATGGGGGGGGAGGGGGACTGCGCCACCGATCTCGCCAGGCACCAGTACTGGGACCTCGGCCCCACCTCAGCTCCGCTCGCAGGGTCACTCACCGTCCGCCGACCCACGGACCGAGCCTCCGCTCCCTCTCCGGCCACACCGCTACACCTCGGCTCTCCGCTCACGTCATCAGCTGGGCGGACTCACCGTAGGTCTTCTCTTGTGCGGTACAGGAGCTCCCCCCCGGCTCCGCTGGGGGGCCCGACCGCCACCGTTTCCCCAGGCAGGTGTTTGGGGCGCGCCCCACTGTTGCAGGCCGCCGGCGTCTGCAGATCGCGCTTCCCACGCGGACCAGGCCCCGCACAGCTATGCGGCAGCGGCACCTCAGGGCTGCATTCACTCGGGCTCCACTTGTCCTGCAGCCTCCCGGGGCCCAGCGCCACTCGACTAATCGGAGTTGTGGCTGCAGCTCCAAGGGCCTCCGCAGGTGTGTCGGGCGCCACAGGGCCAAAGGCGAGCACCGCCCCTCCGTCTCTACGGGCCCAGCAGCCCGTTACACAGTCAGGGCCAGCGGGCCCGGCGGGGACCGCTACTCCACTCCTACGCGCAAATGGGCGCTCCGTCGGCTCCGGGGATGCCCGCCGGAACCCCAGAGTCCCTCGGCAGGCTCAGATGGGCATTAGATAGGGCGATAGACAATGCGATATGCGGGCGGCGCCGGAGGGACAGAAAAGCACGTCCTACTCCGCCGCCATCTTGGCCACCCTCTCCAGTCACTTTTTGACTGGCTTTTTGGTGACTTTTTTCGACATCGTTTTTGAGTCTTCGACTCCTGGTGCACATCTGGGATGCCCGGCTCCAAGGCTTGCGGTTCCTGTAGCCGACTGATGTCGGTGACGGATCCGCACCGCGTGTGCCTCTTCTGCATGGAGCGCGACCACGACCCCAAGTTGTGCTCCGACTGACGGACCATGAATCCGAAGTCTTTGCGGGAGCGGTCCCGAAAGCTTCTCGAGGCCCGGCAGTCGGCTCCGCGCCGCTCGAGGTCCCGGTCGCGTAGGAGGTCGAGGGACCGGTTGCGGAGCCACCATCATTCCTCATCCAAGTCTTCGCACTCGGGTCAGGATGTATGTCAGGCCTATGTCAGGAGGCCCTCCGCCTCTGGACATGGCTGGAACATCCGGGCATATCCCTGGTGGTTCAACACCTGGCAGGTTCCCTGAACGCCAGGGCGGACGAACTCAGCCGCAGGTGCATGATGGATCACGAATGGCGTCTTCACTCGGAGGTGGTGCAAGGTCTCTTTCAGCAGTGGGGAGAGCCTTGGTTAGATCTATTCGCCACCGAAGAGAACGCGCAATATCAGTAATTCTGCGCTTTGGAATTTTCAAGGCGGCACTCGCTAGGCGACGCTTTTCGTCGTGAGTAGAGTTGCGGTCTTCTATACGCCTTTCCGCCTATACCACTTCTGCCCAGAGTGCTGAAGATCTAGCGTGACCGGGCCCAAGTCATTCTTGTGGCTCCGGATTGGGCACGAAGAGTCTGGTATCCCGAGCTGCTCAACATGGCCATCGATCCTCCGATCAGACTGTCTCTTCGGGAGGATCTTCTGTCGCCGCAGCAGGGGACGGTCCTCCACCTGAACCTGTCCAGCCTCCACCTCCTTGCGTGGAGATTGAGCGGCGGCAGTTGACGTCGTTTGACCTGCCTCCTGAAGTCTGTGATTAAACAGGCAGGTCACCACAAGGGTGTACTCTTGCATGCTACTTAACTCACGGTCACTTGTTAAAAACAAATATGAATTTGCAGAGCTGATGTCCCATCATGACCCAGACATTACCTTTCTCACTGAGACCTGGGCAGATAGCTCATCTGATCCCGACATTAAAATTGCCATCCCGAGTGGCTTTAATATCGAAAGGCTAGATAGAACAGGAAAGAGAGGGGGGGATAGCAATTGAGGCCAGCTTTACACCAATATTTCATCTAGACTGCGAAGCTCTCAACTTTAGCATCAAGATGAATAAATCGTATACATTTCAAGGATTATTAATCTATCGCCTCCCAGGCCCAAGAGCTAGTTTTACTCAGACTTTTATGGAATCCTACACAAATTACTCGAGCTTTACGATTGTTGGAGACTTCAATTTTCACCTTGAGCTGTCTGACAACATGGATACTGATCACTAAGTAGATACCCTTTAATGTTTTAACTTGCACCAACTAGTTGATGTATCCACTCATATAGCTAGTCATACATTGGATGGAATTTTTACAAATAACTCAGATCTGGAAATAGATCAAATCCTGCCACTTTCTTGGTCGGATCACAAGGCAATCTTTTTTTCAATCAAAACTCCCTGCAACAGAACAGCACTAAAGAGTACAGTTAGAAGTATTAAATACAGGCCATGGAAAAGTGTCAATGTGGAGGCTTTGCAGGATTTGCTCTCTAAATCAGCTCCAGCTCCTGACAGTAACGTCAATAATGCAGCAATTAATTACACTCGCTAGTTAGACGCAGCATGTCAAATAGTGGTTCCGGAAAAAACATTAAAGAGCTATAGATAAAAACTCTGTCAGCCCCATGGTTCTCGCAGGAATTAAAAGCGACACAATTGAAGTGCAGACTCCAGGAGCGCATATGGAGGAAAGACTACCATTCAGACGAAAAAATTAAATATAAAAAAGTGTTAGCTGAGTACAAAGAGTTAATCAAAACAGAAAAGACAACATTTTTTTCTGGGAAAATTAGATTAGCCGCAAACTCTACCAGGGAACTTTTTAAAACAGTTAAAGACTTGTCCAAATGGAACAATAATAACATCTTTACTCCTGATGAATCCTTTTGCAATCAGCTGGCTGACTTTTTCAAACTTAAAGTCAATTCCATTTTCCAAGCATTCACCTCGAATGTACCAGCTATTGACGTAGGTCCAAATCAGGAAGAGGTCCTTAACTCAGGTTTGGCTTTTGAGCCTTGCGAAACACCCAACTTTGATAGGTTCTCACCCCTTACATGGGAAAAAACAATCAGTCTCTTAAGCTCCATCAAGTCGGGGGCCCCTTCGGACCCCTGTTCACCATTGGTCATGAATCTGGCAGCTAGTATGGTGGCCGATCCACTCATGGTTCTACTAAATGAGATACTTAGCGCTGGGCAATACTCAACCATTTGGAAAAGGGCCTCCATTCTACCTTTGATGAAAAAACCTTCCCTGGATCCCAAGCAGGTGGACAACTATAGACCCATTTCTGGTCTTCCACTTCCTGCCAAAATTTTTGAGAAGGCAATGAATGAAGAAATTTTAACCTTCTTGGACACCAATCAGCTGCTTGACTCCTCCCAGTACAGTTTTAGAGCTAACCATTGTACCGAGTCAGCATTGGTGGCTGCATCTGAAGAGATAAAAGGAGTGATGGAGAAGGGCGGCAGAGCTGCACTAATCTTATTGGATCTCTCTGCCGCCTTTGATACGGTTCACCACAAACTTCTTATTAAGCGACTTCAGTCACTAGGCTTCAGGTACACTGCATTAAAATTGTTGAGTTTGTTCCTTGATGATAGACAACAGTGGCTAGAGATTGGAGAAGCGACCCTTCTCCCTCCCATGCGGGGTACCTCAGGGCTCTGCACTTAGTCCCACCTTATTTAATGTGTATGTCACCACCTTGGTCGATTTGATTCATAGTTACGGGCTGGCTGTATTTTCCTATGTGGATGACACACAGATAGTGGTATCTATCTCATCACAGGTGGAAAAAGATGCAAATAATTTCTGTAGATGCATGTCACAGGTTGCAGATTGGATGCAGAGAAATTGTCTCAAACTGAACTCGGACAAAACCGAGGTTCTGCTTTTTGGTAAAGAAATCTCCTTCTGGGATGCATCCTGGTGGCCTTTGGAGCTGGGTCCACTACCAAAACCAGTGCAAAAGGCAAAAAACCTGGGAGTTATTTTTGACACCAAACTGTGTTTCTCCGCCCAAATCAACGCTGTAACCTCGGCAGGTTTTCATACGCTGAGGGTTCTTAAGAAATTTCTTCCGTTCATCCCGTTTGAGCTTCAGAAAACGGTGATGATGGCCCTCATCTTCTCAAAGTTAGACTACTGCAATGCCCTATACTTGGGTGGCGCTAAATACGTGATAAAGAAACTTCAGTCCATACAAAATGCGGCAGCTAGAACGCTGTTAAAGGTCCCCAAGTTTAAACCCATTTCTCATTTAATGCATGACCTTCACTGGTTGCCGGTGGAGAAGAGGATTTCTTTTAAGGCTCTGTGTATAATACACAAGGCTCTTTATAGAGCCGGGCCGTCCCTCTTTCTCTTGTGTTCTTCTATTACCTGTGCTCTGTTCTCTTCTCTCTGTGTATGCTTCTCCCCATGCTCCTGTTTTGCACTCTCGCTCCAGGTTTTTGCATTTGCCGCCAGCCGCCGAACACACCCACGAGCGAGGAGCAGCGCGAGGAGCAGCGCGGCGTCTTCCACCACCTCCTCGTGCCCGTGAAACGGCCTCCCTGCGGCCGCGAAACTAAGTCACCACCCGCGGAGGTTAAACCTTCCCGCCGGGGGGGCGGGGAGGCCAAAACTGCCCAGGGGGTTCCTCGTGGACCGGCAGTTTGTGACCGCAGTTGCGGTGGTGTTTGGCGGCAGACGGCAGTGGACGGCGAGAGGCGCAGAGAGGCGGGGGCACGCCAGCATGCCAGCAGAGCCTTGGAGTGGAGGCGCCGTGGTTCAGAGGGAGCCACACTACAACCACACTACCACATTACAACCACAACCGTAAGGTGAGGGGGTCCGAATCAATCCCCTTTGGGTTAGAGACAGAGACTGAATTTTGACAGCACTCAGACTACCAGCATCCGAAATGGGCATACTGGGTCATGTTCAGAGGTAGAACGTGTTCAGCATGTGTTTAGAGGTTGAGGTAGAGGGTCATTAAGATCGCTGGAGCCTCTCCTCGGGTGAGTGCAAGCACCCCTGCCTTCACTGCCAGCTGGAGTGGGAGTGGCCTAAGGAAGAACCGCAGAGGCGCAACAGCGGACTGATTGGATAAGGTGCAGACTGAGATCTGACCTGGTCTTAACTCTGCTTGCCCCCTACTTGACCATTACTTGCCTTCTCCACCCGTCCCGCACCTACACCCGCGCTTTCGCCTTGGAGTCTTGGAGTAACAGTAGGGGGCTTGAGCGGGGTCTGAGCACTCCATCTGCAGCATCTGCAGAATCTGCAGCATCCACAGCCCCCTACCACCTACCTCTTGCCTCCTGCATTCTCCATCCTTTTAAAAAAATATATATATATTTTTTTTCCCCAACATCCTTTGTCTACCTTCAACATCAACAGCAAGATCCCATAGCACATCCGCATTTGATGTACCTCGGCACTTCAGTACTGCAGCACTACGGTTTCGTCACCACTGCGCCCAAAAGACCCTCCTTGGAAGCTAAGAGAGCTAGCGAGGCCTAGCAAGGTCAACTGAGCTATTACAGCCCTCACCCCGTAGCCCCAAATAGATCACAGGACAAACCCTACTGAACTGACTGAATCGACTGAACGACTCAGACATCGGGGCTTGGAGCCATGAGATCGGGCAGAGTAAGAAAAGCCCCAACAAAGCCAAAACCGCAATCCTCGTCAAGACCACAACCCAAATCAACCAAACGGAAGATTGAGGGCAGGAGAGGTCCTAGAGACATTAGCCCACTGGACCCTGACCTCGAAAAACACAAGAAAAAACGCGAAAAATTCGATGTCACACAAAATAGCTCAATGGTAAATACAGCGTACAGCCCTCTGAGCAGCCTGCACCCCATTGTTTACAACAGTAACGTCTTCTTGCCCTTGGAAGGCAGCCACATAGCTGTAGCAAGGGACAACGAAGGCATCACGAACACAAGCCTGGTAGAACAGGACCTAATCAGGGTAGAAGGAACACCGACAAGGAGGAACCCTTGCCTATTCCAGCCAAAAATATATACAAAGTTCTCCTTCCTGAAAGATCCCGGAACTGCAATATTCTCAAAAAGCGCTACTATAGAAGGGCTGCAATCCCCTCTTTTACCTTTAGCTCTACACAACCCAGACCAAAAATTACATCCACTGACAGCGAAGGAAACTGCAGCACAAATTCATCTTCAAGGCAGTCCTCAAAAGAGTCCTCAAAAGAGTCCTCAATTCAAAACCAAGGGACACTATGCAGCAAGGCATTTAGTTGAGGAAACAAACATGTCATGTATAAATAAGGCGAATGTCTGGGATCAGTTGGATCCCCCACTTGCTCACCAGAAGGACAACAACAACGAGCACCCCTCCTCGCCACAAAATAACCCATTGGAAAGCTCAAACAACGTTGAAATTATTAGCCCACACTCTCAACTATTCAGGTCAACATCTGGGGACCCATTGGAGTTAGCAACATCAATTCTTGTCCAGCAAGGGGGTTCAGGACATGGCTCAGAACCTCAGAATGCCCAATTCTCTAACTACACAGCAGAGAACATCGTAGGTGAAGGTGCCTGCTTTTTACCTCAACTAATGAGGTCTGACATGGGACCGACACCAAAGTTTCAACAATGCCTTTTATCTGCACCAGACCAACAGGAGGACCAAAAACAAAGCAAACCGGTGCCACAACAAAACAACTCTCTCCTACAGACCTCATCACCTACCAGCTTGGATGACAAATTGCCTCAGGCAGGCTCACCGGTCCCCGGTAAATCTAACGAAACAACACACCCAGCGCAAGGACAGCCGCCACAAAATGTAGATCAGTCTGCCTCTAACGGCGACATGTCCTTCCTAGCCTCCCAAGAGTGGGAAGAACTAGTCGCCTCTTACAGCCATGGGTCCAGTAATTGTCCAAAAATCGCGCAGACAGGAAAAAGCAACACTAGTCACAACAATAAAATTTTAATTTGGGAATCGCTACTAAGTACTATGCAATACTCGACTGCGGCCTTGCGATATCAGTCACATAAAATGGACCTTCAGCTCACAGTTCTACAAACCCTAGCCAACTTCACCTCGGGGATAGATAGAAAGCTAGGTGAGTTGAACGGTCTAATAAACAGAGGGCAGGAAGCTGTCTCCAAAACACAGCTTGTACAACAAGAGTGCCTATGCGCTCCGATTGTGGACAAACTACAAACGTTTCCAACAATATTGGCTGACTTGCTGTCTGATCTGAAATTAACAATTACATCCCAGAATACTGACAACAACGACATCTCGAAGGAAGACGCGTTAGTAAAGAGTCCACAACCACCAGTGCTAACATCATCAAATAGCGAATCTTTATCCGAAAGAAGCAGTCCCCTGCGAAGTTCTAAAACAGAACTGTTAGAAATGGGATCTCTAGTTGGCAAGGGCTTGCACCTTTGTCCAAGTAGGGACCCTTATTCCTAGTCAGGGTAAGGGAGTTACACTCCTAAAATAACCCCTGCTCACCCCCTTGGTAGCTTGGCATGAGCAGTCAGGCTTATTCTAGAGGCAGTGTGTAAAGCATTTGCACATAACCAACAGTAATACAGTGTAAGCACTACAAACGGACACCACACCAGTTTAGAAAAATAACCAATAATTTTATATACTCAAGACAAGACCAATTACGACAAAAATCCACAATACTATACTTTAAAAATGAATGCTTGATAAGGTAACTTCTTCTTTGCAGGAATAACACAAAAGCAAAGTTCGTACGAGTCGGTAGCCCCGTCCGGGTCTACCGCGATGCTGAATTACACAGAGTCCAACAGTTCCAGCCGACCGCGTCGCTACGGGCCAGCAGAGTCGTGAACAGACTCGGTCACAGTACCTTTCTCGTTGTGGCTGGTACGGAGTGTACGAGCCGGTCGGCGTTCGTCGCGGTTGCGGTGCAAGACGGAGCGATGCAAGGTGCGGTGTCCCTCGATGCGGTGCAGGCAGCGGCTCGATGAGCGTCGTGCAGACGGAGTCGGTGAGTCCAAGGCGTGCGGTGCAGGGCGAGACAGTGTACGATGCGGTGCTGACAGGTTGCGATGCAGGCGACCAAGCCGGTGTGCGGGAGCTGGCGTCGGACAGCGGTGCGAGTCGGAGCGGTGCGTCGCAAACGTGCGAGCGGTGCCCCAAATGCGATGCGGTCACGACTGTTGAGCCAGTTGCAGCGACCGCGTCGGTCGGGTCCGGCTGGTTCAGTGAAGCGATGCGATGCGAACTGCGGTGCCCACAGGTCACGGTGCAAGCAGCGGCTCGATGTTGACGGCGTCGGACGTCGCCTACAGTGAGACCAGGGCTGCGATGCAAAGCGGGGCGTTGCGGTCTGCGGTGCAAACAGGTCACCGGTCAGGGATGGATTCGGTTGACGGCATCGGTTGCAGTTCCCTTCCTCTGTGGCAACTGAAACAGCGTTCCCGAAGCGGTACCCAGAGGCTTGTGAAGTCTTTGTAGTCCCTGAGACTTCTTAACAGGAGGCCAGCTCGGTTTCAGGCCCTTGGAGATACTCAGCACAAGTTTGTAGAAAGTTCAGTCCTTTCACTGCCCAAGACAGAAGCAGCAACTGCAGGCCAACCCAACAAAGCAACAACACAGCAAAGGGGCAGTACTCCTCCTGGCAGCTCTTCCAGCTCTTCGTCTTGGCAGGTTCCTTGATTCCAGCGAGATCTAAATTCATGGGGTCAGGGCCCCAATATTTATATCCCAAATTCCTTTGTTCTCTGAAGGCAGAGAGGCCTTTGCCTAGTCCAAACCAGTTCTGGAGCACTTTGTTGACAAGTCTCCATCCCTTCTTTCAGAGAGTAGGCCAGGGACATCAGACGCACCACATGAGGTGGAGCCAGCATTGTGGAGGGAAGGCACTGTCCTATTCAGGGCCCAGGTGCAACTCCTCCCACCCATCTACATGTAGATCTTGCTATTCAGCCCTGTGCTGACTCACCCTGTCTCCTGGCATCCCCCAGCCCCTGTCACTCACACTCCAGACAAGGAATACACAACCCGCAGAGGCAGGCTTGGATGGTTAGACAAGAAAATACCCACTTTCTAAAAGTGGTATTTTCAAACACAGAATGTTAAAACCAACTTCACTAAAAGATGCATTTTATCATTCTGAGTCCAGGCATACTAAACTCGAATTTCTACCATGTTCCCGGGGTCAGTTAGGATTATAAGCTGTAATAATCAAAACTGCCCGTTCTGGCCTATGGGGAACAGGTAGCCTTGCAATAGTGAAAAACGAACTAGGTTGTACTTCACTATCAGGACATGCCACACACACCAGGGCATGTCCTACCTTTCGCATACAACGCACCCTGCCCACAGGGGTACCTTGGGCCTACCTTAGGGGTGACTAACATGTAGAAAAGGGAAGGTTTAGGGACTTGCAAGTGTGCGCACTTGCCAAGTCGACATGGCAGCCCCAAGCTGCGCACAGGCTCTGCGATGGCAGGCCCGAGTTACACTTTACGGGCTGTTTGCGTGGGTGGCACAATCCAGTGCTGCAGCCCACCAACAGCATTTGGTCTATAGGACCTGGCACTCGCAGTGCACTTTACAAGGGATTGACACATAAACCAAATAGGCCAATCATGGAAACACCAATCCATAACACATTTTATACAGGAGCACTTGCACTTTCCCACTGGACAGCAGTGAGGAAAGTGCGCAGAATCATTACACCAGCAAAAACAGAGTCAAAACCGGGAGGTCAGAAAGCAAAAAGTCAGGGGAAACACGCCAAAAGATGCCAAGTCTAACAAGAACCATCATGTAAAAAAGGCCTATCAAAAAGATCTGGACGCAAGTAAAAAAGGAAAGGCAGGAACAAGAAACCCATAGTCCAGGTCCAACACTTAGCCACCTGTTTTCAGATTGGTTTAACCACAACATAATCACTAAACGATGAAATATTAAATACAGAAGAGCAAGCTCCAGAAAAAAGCACGAAGGTCCCGATCGCAAGTACCAAATCCACTAAGTTGCAGCAAAGGACTTCTCCCCCCCCCCCCCCGGTACGTCTTAGTGATAAACAAGAGGACAAGAGCGAACAGACAGGGAACTCATCTGACAGGATTTCTCCCCCAACTGCCTTCGTCCCGGAGAAGCACCCGGCAAGCATTAACACAAGTCAAGAGCTGCCGACAACCACATTGGGTAGAACGGTGTCAATTGAAGGAACACACCAAACAACAATAACGCTAGGCACAAACCCTCGGGATGCTCAAAAAGAATGCCCACAATCCTCAATTCAAAACCAGGAGCAAGATGCCACAGTGCACAACACAGTTTGGGGCTCATCTGACCAAATGAAACACTCAAACCACAGTCACAACCCTGAAACTACCACAGCAAATTCTCCTTATCAAGGGCTTTTTCTTAACATTGCAAACAATAGCACAAGCTTACTTTACCATAATCGGGACACATCTGCCCATAGAGTAACTAACAGCGACAGCTCACAGTCCCAAGATCAGGCAACACTCAAGGCTGCAGAGGTAGACACTATAATATTCCATCCTCAATATAAATCTAGAGGTCGTGTGGATATACTGAACAGAGGGAATATTCTACGGCTCTTGCATTCCATCATACCCCTATCAAACATTGAATCCCCAGACTTATTGTCAATAGAATTCCTGCCAACCAACACTAGCCAGAGTGCAGAAGCAACAAGAACAAGATGGCGAACCTCAGAGGTTGCAGGCAGAATTCTCCTGGAAAGAGATAGATTCTTAAACTGGGGGATAAGCTTGGAATCAATCCCAAAACCTTTATATCCAACTCCTTTCCTTAAAACAGACACTTACAACTCCTGCCAGGGGCTCCCGCAGCGCGGGACGCCGTGAAGTTGTTTTCTCGCCCCCCGCTGGGGCCAAAGACCGGAGGCAGCAGAGGGAGGCAGACTGGGAGCAGGGGAGTGTAGGACCACACTCCCCAGTGTTCTTGCGGCTCCCAGCACCGTCGCGCAGCCGCCAGCGTTGCCTGTGCTCCAGGAGGCGCTTATAAATCCTGCCAGGGGTTCCCGCAGCGCGGGACGCCGTGAAGTTGTTTTCTCGCCCCCCGCTGGGGCCAAAGACTGGAGGCAGCAGAGGGAGGCAGACTGGGAGCAGGGGAGTGTAGGAGCACACACCCCAGTGTTC
This sequence comes from Calotriton arnoldi, assembly GCA_963921515.1. Lineage (NCBI taxonomy): Eukaryota > Metazoa > Chordata > Amphibia > Caudata > Salamandridae > Calotriton > Calotriton arnoldi. Next base: position 87,147 of record CAWUFW010020575.1, on the reverse strand, counting down.
TTTGCGGCTCCCAGCGCAGCCGCCAGCGTTGCCTGTGCGCCAGGAGGCGCTTACAAATCCTGCCAGGGGCTCCCGCAGCACGGGACGTGCGCGGGCGTGCCCGTCTGCGCCCGTCAGAGGCCGGGCTGGGCCACCACCCTTGGTTCTTCTCGGGGTCCTTTGTAGACCTTTGGATCCTGATCCCAGCTGTAACAGCTTGCAAGGTCAGTGACCCCTGTTCCAGGAATTTTACATCTGGCCATTAGTCTAACCTGTCCACAATCATGGGTAGGCGGATTTGTGTGGGGAAATCTAACGTAGCACATCCACAATTGTCCTCTTCACTCCAACCAACTTCCATAGACAGAATGTTACAGAGAGCCATTGGAGTAGTTGCTACTGAGATCGAACTAACTGAAAGACGATTGTCTCTTACCCCTGATCTTGCCCAACCCATTAGCTTGCATGACGATTCAGGATCCTCATTGCCCGTTGCCCAGGAATTTCCAATCTCCCCCCCAAGGACCCGTGCGATGGGTAATGTGGTTGTGCTACATCAAGAAGGTGCTCGCCTGAAAGTCAAGAAAACCAAAAATGCTGCTCCATTGGCCCAAAAGCGCAAAAACTATCTATGGTCCATGCAATTTCTGGTGACTTAAGGGAGGCTGGTCTGGAAACACCATTACAGACAGACCTGGACCACCCAGCCTGGGTTACGGATGTGATGGTGGACTTACAGGTCCAAGTAAGGACCATTGTGAAGGATGAGCTAACAAATTTGTGGGAAAGGGTAGATAAGCTTACCAAACTAGTCGAACTATGGGTGGACAAGACTGACGCAGCCCTGAGGGTAAAGGAACCGGACTATCCTGTAAACACAAACCAGACCCCCCTAGGTACTAACCTTGAACCCCTAGTGACTGCTAGCACACCAACCTCCAACTTAGCAATCCATTCCAACCAGGAGGGTGGGGGAATCCGACTGAATATCGCTGAGGGGCTAGGAAAAGGATCTAGTCTACACCATCCGGAGTACAATCAGGGGGCACTGGCAGGAAGAAAAAATGTCCAAACCTTAGCTAGACCTCAAACAAGTAGCGCTCGTAGCGAGAGGCCTGGGATCAAAAATGTCTCAAACGAGGGCAGACAAGACCTAGGGCTAATTCTACCATCCATAAACCTTCCCTCAACCCCTTATGTAGTCATACTAGCGGGTGTCCCTGAGTTGAAAATGGGGAGCAGAGAGTCATATCTTGAATTAAGAAATAAATGCACACAGTGGCTAGCCAACCACAAACAACTCTCATATAGAGACATAAATGAAATCATCATGGTATGCAGGGTGGGCTGGGGGGGCTGGAGACCAAAAGACATTACTGGTGACTGTGTTGTGATAAACTTCAAAAACACAGTGCTTGTGGAATCCCTTCTAGATCGTTTCTACCAGAGGAACAGGGGTGGTATTAGCTCTTTACCATTAGGCTACTTTTATCCCCCTGCCCTTATTCCACCGGCAAGAAGAAGATATGGTCATTGGAGGGGGGAATGGCTGCAGGTAAACCATTTCTCCCCATTAGGCCAGGGCCAACCATCCCCCTTATTGTTCAACATTCTGGTAGAAAATAGATTCAATCCTCTGGAGTCAGTAGATTGACTCGCGAGCGAGGAGCCCCCACAAGAATTAGCCAATCATCTTAGAGAGGTGGGGACACAGCGAAGGACAAGCGTACAGAGGAGAATATTCTCTAAGCAGAACCTGGGGCTGGATGTGGAAAGTGAGGCAGGAAACTATAGGCTAACTAGGAGTATACATAAGACAGCTATCATTAATCCACCGACCCTTGATCCTTTACATCAGGATACACAGACCTCCAACTTAGTTCAGAGGGATGTAGTAAATACCTCACATAATCCAAAGGGCGCTCACGACCCAGTTAACAGAACAAGTACACCGCAGCGAATGGAGTACTGCCATCTCCCTTTGGGCAGTCAAGAGAATGAAGTCATAAACCCCCCCTGCTCAACAAACCAAATGGGCCCTGCCAGTCTGCAAATCCTCTCCTGGAACATAGCTGGACTACCTTCTAAACTGGATAGTCCAGAATGGGGTCGCTTTATAGAGCAGCATGGAATCTGCATGCTCCAAGAAACAGGGGCTAAAGATGAAATACATAGGATGGGCTACGCATCGTTTAGCATTCCAGCTACTCATGTGGGGAAGGGCAGACCTTCTGGAGGCCTGTGTACCTGGGTCGCAGTACATTTGGGCTGTGAGGCAAAACAGCTAGAGAGCTCTTCTCGTGACATCCTTTGTGTACTTCTTTCCTTCCACACGGGATTAGACATAGTCTTAATTAATGTATATTCCCGACCAGTACCCAGAGGGAAAGAGTCCAACACACTCGAACAACTAACTACTTGTCTCTCAACCATCCCTGTAAACCTCGGGGTAATCATTGGCAGAGATTTTAATTGCCAATTTGAACCCCTGAATGGCTTGGCCTCGGGCGCTCTCTGTGAGGAGGATCGTTACTGGTCCATCCCAGAGCCCAATATCCCTCCAATAAGGGCATGGACCCCACTAGCATTACAGATAAGCACTCTTACACTAAACTTTTCACTGAGAGCTTGTAATGGACGCACTACATCTGACTCGCCTGGGAATCACACTTTTAACCGACAGGGGCATACTTCCATCATTGACTACATTATGGTAGATGTGAAATTATGGCTGTTGGAAACGGGGTTACCGATTCCGGCACGGTAGCTTGGCGCGAGGTAGGAAGGCACCCGAAGGCAATGTGTTAAGCACTTGTGCAGCACACTCTCACACTGACTCAATAATGCGCAACAATAAAGGGGGACACCACACCAGGCTTTGTTGTAAAAACACAAGATCCTTTATCTCATTTAAATTAGCAGTTCATAATGCAGATAATCTTAGGCAACATTTCATCGTAGTTTCATAAACTAGTGCGTAAATTTCACTTAAGCACCTTAGAACAGTAGAACGTTACGCCCTTAAACAGGCAGTATCAATAACCTCCTAAATAAGCAGGTAACACTGTAGGTCATAGACTGTAGGTCAAAAACATAGACGTCAATACAGTTGGCGACATGCAATTAGCTAGACATTAGATGCACATTACACTGTAGATGAGGAGGAACCTATATCAACCTAGGCGCAACCACATTCAGTACAGTGGGTGTCGCAAAGCAGGTAGGCCTACAAAATAAGAACGCTTTAACTCTTGGCAGGTGAACACAGGCTCAATTCCTGTAAGTACGTTCAATTCCCTACAGGCCTTACTGTAGATTAATCACATAACCTTGGGCACTTTCCCTCAATCGGAGACTTGATGCAGGCAGGGGAGGAACATATAAAACACGTTTGCATCAACAGAGCTAGTTCCTCGCAGGAGGGTAGAATTATAGGACCCCAGCTCAGGCCCTGTTCGTGAGGCCCCGGTGGTAAGGACTGAACTGGTGTACAGGGCCTGACCCAGGTGAAGGGGGCGCTGTCAGCGCAGTCCCATGGGGGCTCCTGCCCTTCCTAGCTGACTCGGGACAGTGCGCGGGGGAAGCGCCTCCGGCCTGAGGCCTTCGCGATGGTAGGGACTCCCCCCCAGGCTCACCTTACTGTCCTCAGGGACTGGCGGGCCACTCGCAGCGCCGGACGCCTTCTCCCCGGCCGGCCCGCTTCTGGGTGCTCTCTGGGCCTCGACCGGGGAGGCGGCGCGATCTACGGGGGCTGTGGTGCTCCTCTTGGAGATTTGGGGCCTGGCTCCGGGGTTCCCACTGGCAGTGGAGCCCCCTCGTAGTTGTTCCCCTCCGGGTTCCGAGCCTCCTTCGGCCTCCGGACCCGGGGACCAATGGCGTCGCGGCTTCTTTGGGGGCGCGGCCTCTGACGCGGCCGGTGCTCGCGTTGCCTGGCAACGCCTCCCGCCTCTCTCCAGGCCCAGCGCGGCCTTCGTTGTACCCGCGGCGGCCCTCCCTCTGCTCCCGGGCCGCAGCGGTGACTTGGGGGATGGCGCTCCTACCTCTCGGCATCCACGGAACTGGCAGCACGTCGTCGCCCCCCCCGCGGGGTCACAGGTACCAGGGCCGCAGCGGTGGCGTAGGGATCTCGCAGCGCTTTCTCCCGGCCTCAGTATTCACCCTGGGCACCCGTCCGCGGCGGTGATCTCAGGCGTGCGGCGCTCTTCTTCCTGGGGGCAGGACGCCTGGCGGCCACAGCGCCGCTCAGCATATAGCGCTGCTCTGGCAAAGCACACAGGGCCCAGTGAGCGCTTCCTCACACTCAGCGCTGGGACTGGGAAATTCCAGCGCTCAGGTGTCACAGCGCTCCAATGGCAAAGTGCTTGCAGGGGGAGACAGGCAGGTCGACACACAGCGCTTCTTTAGGGCACAGCGTCCCGCGCTTTACCTGGTGATCCCCAGCTGCATGTACAGCTTGCAGTGATTTGATGGCAGTCTCTTGGTTCCAGTTACTTGGATGCAGTTACTTGGATGCAGTTACTTGGATGCAGTTACTTGAGGGGAAAAGGGGTTGAGTTGGTGGGCATAAGAGCAGGATGGTTCCCTGCAGGCACACTGGAGGTGGTTCCCCTGGGTCCCCTCCCGCTGGGCAAGGTCAGTGGGTGAAGAGTGTTCCTCAGCTATCTCAGTGCAGCAGTGCCTAGGCCCAGTCAGTACCGGTAGTGTAGGTTTCTCTCCTAGGCCCGACAGCCTGTACTCCGACGGAGGTTCCCCCAGGTCCAGTGGTGCCCCAACTGACTAAAAGATTTCCCTCCAAACCTCTTATACCACTAGGTCAGGTGACCCTCCTAAAGGCGGCAAAACATAACTCCTCCCACAGCCCGGAAGGTTCTGGAACCTTCCACCATGTCTGGCTATGTGGCCCAGAGGCGGGACGGGATGGATACTGTATCCCTATGTCCCAGCCTGACCCTGGCTACTAATAGGTGTATGTGTGCAAGGCCACTCTGCAGCAGCAGGGGCCTGTGGCAGCCTTCTTGGGTGAGAGAGCACCTGCACCTCAGCACTGGTTGGCAGTGGTAAGGCGCCCGGAGACCTAGGTCCAGTAAAAAATATGGTGGCAAAAATGAGGCGCAAAAGGGAAAAAACAGGGCAAGACCACCCTAGGGCTGACAAGTCTAACACGCGTCCCCCCAGCCGAAAGTGGGGAGAGCTTCCCAACCTCTAGGGAGTTCTCATCGCTAAGGCGGAAAAACCGGGAGAGACCGTCAGTGTTGGCGTGGTCTACACCGGGTCGATGTTCCACCCGAAAGTCCATCCCCTGGAGGGAAATGGACCACCTCAACAATTTGGGGTTTTCGCCTCTCATCTGCATGAGCCAGCGAAGGGGTCTGTGGTCGGTCTGGATCAGGAAGTGACAACCAAAAAGGTATGGCCTCAACTTCTTTACAGCCCAAACCACGGCAAAGGCTTCTCTTTCGATGGTACTCCACCGCTGTTCCCGGGGGAGTAGTCTTCGGGAAATGAAGGCCACTGGCTGGTCTTGGCCATCGTCATTCAGCTGTGAGAGCACAGCTCCTATGCAATGCTCAGAAGCGTCTGTCTGCACGATAAATTCCCGTCCAAAGTCTGGAGTCCTGAGCACCGGTGCGGTGCACATCGCACGTTTGAGGGTCTCAAAGGCTTCCTGGCTGGCAGCCGTCCAGATGACTCTGCGTGGCTGCTTCTTCGAAGTCAACTCCGTCAAAGGGCCCACAATGGTTCCATATCCCTTGACGAACCGGCGGTAGTATCCCGTGAGGCCGAGAAAAGCCCGGACCTCTGTTTGGGTCTTGGGGGGCTCCCAGGCCAAGATGGTCTCGATCTTGGCTTGGAGGGGTTGCACCTTACCCCCGCCCACCAGATGTCCCAGGTACACGACAGATCCCTGTCCAATCTGGCACTTGCTGGCCTTGATGGTTAGACCAGCCCGTTGCAGAGCCTGTAGCACCTCCTGGAGATGCTCCAGAGGGTCCTCCCAGCTGCTGCTACTGAAGACAGCTATGTCATCCAGGTAGGCAGCAGAGAAGACCTCTAGGCCAGACAGCACCTGGTTCACCAACCGCTGGAAAGTGGCTGGAGCATTTTTCAACCCGAAGGGCATCACCCGAAATTGAAAGTGGCCCTCGGGGGTGGAAAACGCAGTCTTCTCCCTTGCTCCTTCCGCCATGGCGATCTGCCAATAGCCTGACATCAAATCGATGGTACTCAGATACCGGGCTGCTCCCAGCCGGTCAATGAGCTCATCCGCCCGAGGGATCGGGTGAGCGTCGGTCTTGGTTACTGAGTTGAGTCCGCGGTAATCCACACAGAACCGAAGTTCTGGTGTGGTGCCCGGTGGGGCCGCTTTCGGCACCAATACCACCGGACTAGCCCAAGGGCTGCTGGAAGGCTCAATCACCCCCAGTTCTAGCATCTTGGTAACCTCACCCTGGATACTAGCCTTGACCTTATCGGACAGCCGGTAAGACTTGGTTTTTACTGGCGGACTGTCCCCTGTGTCCACATCATGGGTACACAGGTGCGTGATCCCAGGCGTGAGGGAGAACAACGGGGCGTACTCCCCCAAGACCTGGCGGCAGTCCCTCTGTTGCTCTGGGGCCCTGGGCAACGCACCCAAACCAACGGACCACGCACGCAACCTGGGCTTCATCCTGGACTCCTCCCTCTCAATGACCCGACAAGTCAACGCCGTCTCCTCGTCTTGCTTCAACATCCTACGCATGCTGCGCAAGATCTTCCGGTGGATCCCCACCGAAACCAGGAAGACGGTCACCCAGGCCCTCGTCACCAGCCGACTGGACTACGGCAACTCCCTCTACGCGGGAACCACAGCCAAACTTCAAAAAGACTCCAACGCATCCAGAACGCCTCAGCTCGACTCATCCTGGACATCCCCCGACACAGCCACATCGCCGGACACCTGAGAGACCTGCACTGGCTCCCCGTCAGCAAGAGAATCACGTTCCGACTCCTCACCCACGCACACAAAGCTCTCCACAACCAAGGCCCCAGATACCTCAACGACCGTCTGACCTTCTACACTCCCACCCGCCAGCTACGATCGACCAACCACGCCCTCGCCGCCGTCCCCCGCATCCGAAGAGCCACAACGGGAGGAAGATCCTTCTCCTACCTGGCTGCCAAGACGTGGAACTCCCTACCCATCCACCTCCGCCTTACCCAGGACCACCTCTCCTTCAGGAAGCAACTCAAGACCTGGCTGTTCGAACAGTAGCGGACCCCCCTCCCCCAAGCGCCTTGAGACCATCTGGGTGAGTAGCGCGCTATACATATGATTGATTGATTGATTGATTGATTGATTGATTGAAGGATGGGGCGAGGACCACTCCCTCTACCGAGCCATCCTTCTCATGGGCCGCCAGAAGGTCTGGAAGCGGCTCACTCTCCTCCTCCTCACTTCCATCTGTTATCATCAGGAGAGTGAGCTCTGAACGCTCCTGGTGTGGCTTCAGGCGGTTGACGTGGAACACCCTGTGGGGTTGACGGGGAGTCTTCACATCGACGACATAAGTGGTCTGGCCTCTCCTTTCCAAGATCTCAAACGGTCCAGTCCACCTATCCTGGAGGGCGCTAAGCTCTCCTGGCTCCATGACCCACACCTTCTGTCCAGCGTCCAACTCTACCGTCCGAGCGTTCCGGTCATACCACTTCTTCATGACGGCCTGACTAGCCTCTAGGTTGTCCGAGGCTTCCTTCCACAGCTTGGCCACTTGGCTGTGGAATGCCAGCATATAGCTGACCACATCACGGGGAAGCTTCGAGGAAGACTTCTCCCACCCCTCCTTGACAAGACTGAGGGGCCCCCGAACGGGGTGGCCATAGAGCAGCTCAAAGGGGCTGAAACCGACCCCTTCTGCGGCACCTCTCGGTAGGAGAAGAGCAGACAGGGTAAGAGGACGTCCCACTTCCTTCTCAAGTCCTCGGGTAGGCTCCGGATCATCCCCTTCAAGGTCTTATTGAAACGCTCCACGAGCCCGTTCGTCTGGGGGTGGTAAGGAGTGGAGAACCGGTAGGTCACTCCACACTCCTTCCACATGGCCTGCATGTAGGCCGACATGAAGTTTGTGCCCCTGTCTGACACCACGACCTTGGAGAATCCCACTCGGGTAAAAATCCCCATCAGGGCCCGCGCCACCACCGGTGCAGTGATGGTTCTCAGAGGGATTGCCTCTGGGTACTGGGTGGCGTGGTCCACCAACACCAAGATGAACCTGTGTCCCGAAGAAGTCGGCGGGTCCAACGGCCCGACAATGTCAATGCCTACCCGCTCAAAAGGGGTACCGACAACCGGGAGAGGTTCCAGAGGGACCTTCACTTTAGTCCCTGTCTTGCCGCTCGCCAGGCAAGTGGTGCAGGTCTTGCAGAAAGTGTCAGAGGTGACGTGCATCCTGGGCCAGTAAAAATGTGGGACCAATCGCGCAAACGTCTTGTCCTGGCCCAGGTGTCCTGCTAGGGGTATCTCGTGTGCCAACTCTAGCAGAAAGACTCAGTAGCATTGGGGGACCACTAAGGCCCTTGATGACCCATGCACCGGAGCCTTAGGCTCACTGTAGAGGAGACCATCCTCCCAGTAGACATGGTAGTTACCAGTCTCTGTTCCAGTTGCTTGGGCTTCGGCCTGCTGCTGCATGCCTTCAAGCGTAGGGCACTCCTTCTGCGCCCGGCAGAATTCCTCCCGGGTAGGCCCTCCTTCCACCTGCCACTCGGCAGGAGTCGGCAGGTCCCCTCCGGGAACACCATCCACCTCAGCGGACTCTGGGGTCACCTCCCAGGGCTCCCCATCCATCTCACCGGGTGTTTCCTCCTGGACATCTCCTCGTCCAGCAGTGGGCTGGGCCATTATTTCAGGCTCCAACCCGGGCTGAGTTCCTTGTCGGGCAGCCATGGACCGCGTGACGACGCAAGTCCATCCTGGTAATCCCAACATCTCAGCATGGGCATTGAACTCTACCTCCCTCCAGGCAGTATGTTCCAAGTCGTTTCGAAGTAGACAGTCAACTGGCATGGCAGGGCTCACCGCAACCTTCAACAGGCCTGAGACTCCTCCCCACTCAAAGGGAACTTGGGCCACGGGGTAATGACCCAGGCTATTATCAGCCATAACAACCAGGTGGAATACCTCAGGAATCACCTGCTCTGGGGACACCAGCTGACGTCTTACCATCGTCATGCTGGCACCTGTGTCCCTCAGAGCCTCCACCTCCTCCCCGTTCACCAGGACCCTCTGCCGATACTTGGCAGTGTTCGAGGGTACCTGAACCCGTGGGATGATCTCTCTATCCCCCAGGGAAACTAAGGTCAAGCCTGTCCACTCACCTCCCCTACCTAGGGACAACTCCTCCCCAAGCGCTACACTGGCCACCCCGGGGCTCTTACCTCCTGTGGGGGCTGGGGTTCTCTTGCGACACTGGGGATCCCCCTTGTAGTGTACAACCTCCCCGCACTCGTAGCACCGGACAGTTCTGGGCTGCTGACTCCTGTCAGGGTAAGTGGGTTTCTGGAATCCAGATTGGGATGGGGAACCTACCCCTCTCCCAGGCGGTCTATTTTGGGGGCCTTTAAAGAACTCCCTCCTTTTATCTCCCCCCTCTTTCTTCTGGGGGAACCCCTGTCCACCTTTCGGGGGGTCCGCCCCGGCTCCCTTGTGGGACACCCGAGTGCTGACCCCCGTGTCTGCCTCCTCTGCAAGCTCCCGCGGATCGGTCAGCTTGCGGTCCACCAAGTACTGGCGCAGCTCCGGAAAACATTTCTCTAGGAGGTGCTCTCTCAAGAACAGGTCGTACAGCCCTTTGTAATCATCAATGTTGCTGCCACGCACCCAACCCTCCAATGCCTTCCGGGCATAATCAAAAAATCCACCCAGTTCTGTGTGGGAAGCTTGTGGCTGTTGCAGAACTTTTGGCGGTACTTCTCTGGGGTGAGGCCAAACTTCTTAAGCAGGGCCTCCTTCATGATAGGGTAGTTCGTCTGATCCCCCTTGTCCAAGGTCAAAAGTGTGTCCCTTACTAGTGGAGGTATGTACCTGTAGAGACCTCCCCCCAGTAGCTCTCAGGAACCCTATGGGCCACCAAAGACACCTCGTACGCCGCCAACCACTTATCAATGTCATCTCCCACACTAAAACTGGTTATCACCTCTCTAGGTAGATAGAACTTGGGCTCCTGGGGAACCTCAGCGGGTACGCTGCCACCATTCAAGTTGCCCTGCCTCTCCATCTGCAAGGCTCGGAGCTCTAATTCTTTCAGGCTAAGCTCATGCGCAAGCTTCCTTTCTTCCATGGCTAGCCTTGCCTGTTCTCGCTCCCTGTCTATCCTAGCAAGTTCTAACTTCAATTGCCTCTCCTCCCTCCTGTCCTCAAATTCCTCTGCAGACAAACTCCCCCTGACGCACTACTGCCTGCCCTGGAACGTCTTCCTGGCAACACATTCTCGCTAACGTCAATGTGCAGTAGGTCCAGTTCTCCTGGGTCGTCTGCCTCCCTCTGCTCCTCGTCCCCTCTTCCCCCCGGGTGGGCCATTACCCATGCCCTCAAAGCTTTCTGAAGCTCCTCTTTCCTGGCGCCTCGCTTGACGGACACCCCCTCTCTAGACAGAACTCCTTGAGCTGTGCCACCGTATACCTTTCTAGGTTGGCCAACTCAAACTCCATCCTGCTAGGTGGGGCCCCAGACAATTTAGAGAAAGGGTTCTAGACTGTAGGTAGCAGGTCTAACGCAGGAATGTACACAATCAGGCAATCACAAAAGAATTCTTAGCACTTGCATTTAAATAGGTGTCTAATTGCGGCGCACACTGAGTCCCTGTAGGGTGCTGCACAAACACCAGTCCTTATCCCACCGCTGAACACCAATGTTGGAAACGGGGTTACCGATTCCGGCACGGTAGCTTGGCGCGAGGTAGGAAGGCACCCGAAGGCAATGTGTTAAGCACTTGTGCAGCACACTCTCACACTGACTCAATAATGCGCAACAATAAAGGGGGACACCACACCAGGCTTTGTTGTAAAAACACAAGATCCTTTATCTCATTTAAATTAGCAGTTGATAATGCAGATAATCTTAGGCAACCTTTCATCGTAGTTTCATAAACTAGTGCGTAAATTTCACTTAAGCACCTTAGAACAGTAGAACGTTACGCCCTTAAACAGGCAGTATCAATAACCTCCTAAATAAGCAGGTAACACTGTAGGTCATAGACTGTAGGTCAAAAACATAGACGTCAATACAGTTGGCGACATGCAATTAGCTAGACATTAGATGCACATTACACTGTAGATGAGGAGGAACCTATATTAACCTAGGCGCAACCACATTCAGTACAGTGGGTGTCGCAAAGCAGGTAGGCCTACAACATAAGAACGCTTTAACTCTTGGCAGGTGAACACAGGCTCAATTCCTGTAAGTACGTTCAATTCCCTACAGGCCTTACTGTAGATTAATCACATAACCTTGGGCACTTTCCCCTCAATCGGAGACTTGATGCAGGCAGGGGAGGAACATATAAAACACGTTTGCATCAACAGAGCTAGTTCCTCGCAGGAGGGTAGAATTATAGGACCCCAGCTCAGGCCCTGTTCGTGAGGCCCCGGTGGTAAGGACTGAACTGGTGTACAGGGCCGGTCCCAGGTGAAGGGGGAGCTGTCAGCACAGTCACATGTGGGCTCCTGCCCTTCTTAGCTTACTCGGGACAGTGCGCGGGGGAAGCGCCTCCGGCCTGAGGCCTTCACGATGGTAGGGACTCCCCCCCAGGCTCACCTTACTGTCCTCAGGGACTGGCGGGACACTCGCAGCGCCGGACGCCTTCTCCCCGGCCGGCCCGCTTCTGGTTGCTCTCTGGGCCTCGACCGGGGGAGGCGGCGCGATCTACGGGGGCTGTGGTGCTCCTCTTGGAGATTTGGGGCCTGGCTCCGGGGCTCCCACTGACAGTGGAGCCCCCTCGCAGTTGTTCCCCTCCGGGTTCCGAGCCTCCTTTGGCCTCCGGACCCGGGGACCAATGGCGTCACGGCTTCTTTGGGGGCGCGGCCTCTGACGCGGCCGGTGCTCGCGTTGCCTGGCAACGCCTTCCGCCTCTCTCCAGGCCCAGCGCGGCCTTCGTTGTACCCGCGGCGGCCCTCCCTCTGCTCCCGGGCCGCAGCGGTGACTTGGGGGATGGCGCTCCTACCTCTCGGCATCCACGGAACTGGCAGCATGTCGTCGCCCCCCCGCGGGGTCACAGGTACCAGGGCCGCAGCGGTGGCGTAGGGATCTTGCAGCGCTTTCTCCCGGCCTCAGTATTCACCGCGGGCACCCGGCCGCGGCGGTGATCTCAGGCGTGCGGCGCTCTTCTTCCTGGGGGCAGGACGCCTGGCGGCCACAGCGCCGCTCAGCATATAGCGCTGCTCTGGCAACGCACACAGGGCCCAGTGAGCGCTTCCTCACACACAGCGCTGGGACTGGGAAATTCCAGCGCTCAGGTGTCACAGCGCTCCAATGGCAAAGCGCTTGCAGGGGGAGACAGGCAGGTCGATACACAGCGCTTCTTTAGGGCACAGCGTCCCGCGCTTTACCTGGTGATCCCCAGCTGCATGTACAGCTTGCAGTGATTTGATGGCAGTCTCTTGGTTCCAGTTACTTGGATGCAGTTACTTGGATGCAGTTACTTGAGGGGAAAAGGGGTTGAGTTGGTGGGCATAAGAGCAGGATGGTTCCCTGCAGGCACACTGGAGGTGGTTCCCCTGGGTCCCCTCCCGCTGGGCAAGGTCAGTGGGTGAAGAGTGTTCCTCAGCTATCTCAGTGCAGCAGTGCCTAGGCCCAGTCAGTACCGGTAGTGTAGGTTTCTCTCCTAGGCCCGACAGCCTGTACTCCGACGGAGGTTCCCCAGGTCCAGTGGTGCCCCAACTGACTAAAAGATTTCCCTCCAAACCTCTTATACCCCTAGGTCAGGTGACCCTCCTAAAGGCGGCAAAACATAACTCCTCCCACAGCCCGGAAGGTTCTGGAACCTTGCACCATGTCTGGCTATATGGCCAAGAGGCGGGACGGGATGGATACTGTATCCCTTTGTCCCAGCCTGACCCTGGCTACTAGTAGGTGTATGTGTGCAAGGCCACTCTGCAGTAGCAGGGGCCTGTGGCAGCCATCTTGGGTGAGAGAGCACCTGCACCTCAGCACTGGTTGGCAGTGGTAAGGCGCCCGGAGACCTAGGTCCAGTAAAAAATATGGTGGCAAAAATGAGGCGCAAAAGGGAAAAAACAGGGCAAGACCACCCTAGGGCTGACAAGTCTAACAATGGCACAGAGTGATAGATTTTAAAATCAGTCCCCGCCATGATAGCGATCATAACGCTCTCATTCTAGCAATAACAACACCTTATGCCATGAATTCATCTGACAATTTGCCAGCTCCAGATACATGCTTGATTCAGTCAAATGGAGGGAGGAGAGTCCGCTGGGGCGAATTCTCCCAGTTAGAAGAAAAACAGGCCATGCTCTACCAACAAATCCTTCCATATTTTATGGTTGTATACCAAGCTGCAGAGTCAAAGGGCACTTTTAATTTCAATTCAACAATTTTTAAAAATCACCAAGAGTTGTTTACATCTATGGCCGCTTTCTTTTACCAAAATAAAAAGCCTAGGGCGACTAAAAAATCCCAACACCCATGGTTCAACTCAAACTGCTGTGTAGCTAAAAATGGCCTTGTCACCGCCATCAAAAGTAACGCCAGGCCAGCGATCAAAGAAGCGAGGGTAAAATATAAGAACGACATTGCCAAGGCTAAAAAAAGCTGGGAATCGCAAAAATGGGACGAGCTTAGAAGTGCTTTATTAAATCATGAACTGAGGACCTTTTGGAATATTATCAATTCAGGGTCTCAGGAGGGCAAATCAGCCATAGAACCCAATATCAGTGAAGAAGCATGGAAGGCCCACTTTGAATCACTTTACACAAGGGTTGATGACGGGGAAGGGTTAGTGAACAGACCCTTACCGTCCCCTTGCCCGATTTTTGCAGATATCCCTCCAATCTCGCTGAGAGAAGTCTCTGAGGCCCTGGGCATGATTAAACCAGCTAAAGCCGCAGGGCTGGATAAGATCCCTGGTGATCTCTTCCGCTCTGAGCCAACTGTATGGGCCCCGTACCTATCCTCTCTGTTTAATGCAATTCTCCAAGGTATGGCGATTCCCACCACCTGGGCAGGGGATGAGATAATTCCAATCTATAAAAAGGGCTCCCCGCTTTCACCTGTCAACTATCGTCCGATTAGTCTGATAGATGTGTGCCAAATTTTTTTTGCACGTGTCCTACTGGGGCGTCTCCAGAACTGGATGGAGGAACATAACATCCTTACCCCCCTCCAAGCTGGGTTTCGAGCAAGGATATCAACAACTGACCAGATCCTAAGGCTACAGATGATCCACTGGAAAACTGTTAGAATAGAGGGTGGCAGCCTCTACCTTATATTTGTAGACCTTAAATCTGCCTTCGACCTAGTACCAAGGGACAAACTCTGGGCAACTCTATTAGACATGGGAGTCCCAGAGTATCTTTGCCACCAGTTAAAAGGCTTACATGAGGGCAATTTTGCTCAAATTAGATTTGGTAAAAATGGCGAACTTTCATCCCCCCTGCCTGTCGAGAGAGGGGTCCGGCAAGGCTGTGTCCTGGCCCCAACTCTCTTCTGCCTTTATATTAATGGCTTAATAGATTCATTGACTGCCGGGGTAAACATCGATGCTCCCAGGCTGGCGAAACGCACAATACCTGCCCTTATGTTTGCAGATGATACGCTCTTGCTTGCTAAATCCCCTATGGGAATTCAGAGGACCCTGAACAACTTTAGCGCCTTCTGCAAACATCGGGGACTAGAAATTAACCTACAAAAAACAAAGTACATGGCTATCTGAAAGAGACACGTTAGTGACAGATTCCTTACCTTAGAATATCCCCAAGCGTCAGGCTGGATCCGGAAAGTTTTTTGCGTAGCAGTACCCTTGCGTGTCGGTAGGCGGCGTCGTGCGGCTCCGCGTCCGTCGTCGGCGTCGTGATCGCCGGGATGACGTCGCAGGCAGTACTTAGACGCCGCCCCTGCGCGCTGACGTCAGTTCTTCTTTTTCCGCGCCAGTAAGCGCAGATCCGGGAAGAGCAGTGCCCTAGTCAATTTTTGACTAACTTTTTTGTGAATTTTTTCACTGTTTCTTTTCGAGTCTTTATCGACTCCTAGGTGTCGTAGGGATGCCCGGCTTCAAGCCATGCGACGCCTGTGGTCGAATGATCTCGATCACAGACCCGCATCTGGAGTGTCTCTTCTGTCTCGGCCGAGACCACGACACGAAGTCGTGCCCTGACTGCCGGAAACTTCACCCGAAGGCTTTGCGAGAGCGGTCTCGAAAGCTACTCGAGGTCCGGCAGTCGGCTCCGCGCTGCACCAAGCCCCGGTCCCGGGAGAGGTCGAGGGGCCGGTCGCGGAGTCCCCGCCGGTCGTCGGAGTCCAAGTCTTCGCGCTCCTCGGGTAAGTCGAAGCACAAAAAGTCTAAGAAGCGCCATCGCTCTAAGACTTCGCCTCGCCGGTCTCGCAACTCGGCTGAGGCCCCAGTCGGCACCGTCCCCGTGGCCCCGGACATGCCTATGGAGCCGCCCCCGCATTACCCGTCCTTTCCAGGTTCGGGGGCGACTCCGGCCGAAATACAGGAATTCCTATCGGCCATGGCCCGCCTCTTCGGGCCTCAAGGTCCCTCCGGTGCGCCTTCGGGCCCCGCGGGCCCTGATGGGGTTGCTCCGGCGTCGCCGTCGACTCCGGTCCCGGCGCCGCCTGTCCCACCAGCCTTCATCCCGGCCTCGGCTCCGGCCCCGATCCCGGCTCCGGTGGTACCACAACCCCCATCGACGCCGGTTGACCTAACCACGCCTCCGCCAACGCCGATGTCCCCGGTGCCGTTCCTGACGCCGTCCGGGGCTCCGGACGGCGTCGGTCTCCGGCTCCGGACATGGAGCCGGACCGACGTCGCTCGACGCCGGCTCCGGCGCCGATGAGACCTTGGATCCCAAATGTCCCTCCTCCTCCATATTTTGAACCTGAGGAGGACAAAGAGAGCTGGGAGGGGTCTGAAGACCCTCTCACACAACAGTGTGAGTATGATCAGGACTGGGCTGAGGAACTTGGGGATGCCAGTGGTCTAGACACCTCCCCTGACACTGGCATGCTGTCTCCTCCCGTGGCTACGGAGGAGGGAGCTAATTTTGCAACGGTGTTGCGTAGAGCAGCTGGAGCCTTACATCTCCAATTGCCCATCTGTGGCTGTCAGGACTAATCTCCTGACGGAAGTGCTTCAGCCGGCAGCTTCCTCCTCGGAGACTGTGCTGCCGTTTAATGATGCACTCACTGACGTTCTTTTGGGTGCCTGGTCCAAGCCCACCACAGGGGCTCCTGTGGATAGGAACATGGCCCGACGCCATCGCCCTGCTCCGGGCGACCCCTTGTTTCTCTCCCAACATCCCACCCCCGAGAGCTTGGTTGTCCAAGCCTCTGCCTCCCAAACCGCCTTCCCTACCGCCCCTCCGGATAGGGAATCCAAACGCCTGGACCAATTTGGGAAGAAGGCTTTTTCTTCCTCCAGTGCTAGCTTGCGGTCCGTGAACACCGCTTGCCTTTTGGGCCGATATACTCACTCCCTGTGGGATTCGGTGGCGGCTGTTTTGCCGCAGTGTTCTGAGGAGGTCCAGACACTGCTTACCCGCGCCATTGCGGAAGGGCGAGATGCGGCTAAATACACCATACGTTGTGGCCTTGATACCGCCGACTCGCTGGGCAGATCGCTTGCGACGACGGTGGCGCTACGTCGCCACGCCTGGCTGAGAGCAACTGGTTTCTCGGGTGATGTCCAGAATACACTCATGGACATGCCCTTTGATGGAGTCGGTCTTTTTGGTTCAAAGGCAGACCATGCGCTGGAGCGTTTTAAGGACTCACGGGCTACTGCCAAGTCCCTGGGCCTTTCTGTTGTACGCCCTCCGCTAACCTCTGCTTTTCGCCCCTTTCGTGGCCACGGAAGGGGCGCCCAGTCACGTCAGCTGCCCAGCCACCGGCCCGCGCAGCAAGCGTCTTCGCGTGGCCGAGGACGTGGATACCGCCGTGGCGGTTCGGGCAACCAGCGTGCGGGTCAGGCCACTACCTCCAACCCGTCCGCGGCCTCCAAGCCCTCCTAGTCCTTCCTTTCAGGTGCACAGCATGCCAGTAGGGGGCAGGGTCCGCCATCACCTTCACCACTGGCGTCCCATCACCTCGGACAGGTGGGTCTTGGACATTGTCCGAAGGGGCTACTCCCTCCCCTTCGAGACCACCCCCCCAGCCATGCCACCTCAATTCCACCGCATGTCAGGGGATCACTTGGTGCTTCTGCAGAAGGAAGTTACGGCCCTCTTGGCCAAGAGGGCCATCGAGCATGTTCCGACCCCAGAAGTAGGACGTGGTTGCTACTCCCACTACTTTCTGGTGCCCAAAAAGGACAAGGAGGACATGCGTCCTATCTTGGACCTCCGGAACGTCAATCGCTTCCTCCGGAAGGAGAAGTTCAAGATGCTCACCCTAGCTCAGGTCTTGACTGCCCTCGACCCTGGAGACTGGTTGGTAGCGTTGGACTTGCAGGACGCTTATTTTCACATCCTCGTCCTGCCGGCCCACCGGCGTTACCTGCGGTTCACGGTAGGCCTCGAGCATTTTCAGTTCATTGTGCTCCCCTTTGGCCTTACAAGTGCCCCTCGGGTGTTCACAAAAGTGATGGCGGTGGTCGCAGCTCATCTGCGCCGGGCAGGGGTTCCAGTCTTCCCCTACCTTGACGACTGGCTGCTGAAGGCGGGCTCGTCCCAGGCAGTCGTCTCCCACCTCCAGACTACGGCCGAACTCCTGCACTCGCTGGGGTTCTCCATCAATGTGCCGAAGTCGCATCTGATTCCTTCTCCACAGCTCCTTTTCATCGGAGCAGTTCTGGACACGACGCAGTTTCGGGCCTCTCCTCCCGATCGGCGAGTCCGGGATATTCAGGCTATGATTCCGATCTTTCAGCCTTTATCCTGGGTTTCGGTACGGATGACCCTGAGGCTGCTGGTCCTCATGGCCTCCTGCATCTTGCTGGTCACTCATGCCAGATGGCATATGCGGGCTCTGCAGTGGGACCTGAAGTTCCAGTGGGCGCAGCACCAGGGCAACCTGTCCGATCACGTCCAGATCTCGGAGGGAACTGCAAAACAGTTGCAGTGGTGGCTCTCGAACTGGCAATGGGTCATGGGCAGATCCCTCTCCCTTCCCCAGCCAGAGCACACAGTTGTGACGGACGCGTCCCTTCTGGGATGGGGCGGTCACATGGGAGAGGCGGAGATCAGAGGCCTCTGGTCTCCGGGCGGAGTCCCGGCTCCATATCAACCTTCTGGAGCTCCGGGCGATCCGACTTGCACTCAAGGCATTCCTTCCCTCTGTCAAAGGGAAGGTAGTGCAGGTGTTCACAGACAACACCACCGCCATGTGGTACTGCAACAAACAAGGCGGGGTGGGGTCGTGGACCCTCTGTCAGGAGGCTCTGCGCCTCTGGACATGGCTGGAACATCAGGGCATGTTCCTGATGGTTCAACACCTGGCAGGTTCCCTGAACGCCAGGGCGGACGAACTCCAGCCGCAGGTGCATGATGGATCACGAATAGCGTCTTCACTCGGAAGTGGCGCAAGGACTCTTTCTACAGTGGGGAGAGCCTTGGTTAGATCTATTCGCCACCGAAGAGAACGCGCAATGTCATCAGTTCTGCGCGTTGGAATTTCCAAGGCGGCACTCGCTCGGCGACGCTTTTCGTCGCGAGTGGAGTTGCGGTCTGTTGTACGCCTTTCCGCCTATACCACTTCAGAGTGTTGAAGAAGATTCGGCACGACCGGGCCCAAGTCATCCTTGTGGCTCCGGACTGGGCTCGAAGAGTTTGGTATCCCGAGCTACTCAGTATGAGCGTAGATCCCCCGATCCGTCTGCCTCTTCGGGAGGATCTTCTGTCGCAGCAGCAGGGGACGGTCCTCCACCCGAACCTGTCCAGCCTCCACCTGCTTGCGTGGAGATTGAGCGGCGGCAGTTGATTCCTTTCGACTTGCCTCCCGAAGTTTGTGATGTGATTCTGGCAGCCAGGCGTCCCTCCACTAAGGTGGTATACGCCTGCAGGTGGAACAAGTTTGTGGCATGGTGCACAGCAAAGGCTGTGAATCCCCTTTCTGCCCCTCTTTCTGAGGTTCTTCTGTTCCTTCTTTCCCTGGCCCAACAGGGTTCTGCCCTGGGTACCATCAAGGGCTATCTTTGTGCCATCTCGGCCTTCCTCAGGCTTCCTGATCAGCCCTCCTTTTCAAGTCCCCTGTTGTTAACAGGTTTCTAAAAGGCATTACACACCTCTTCCCTCCTGTTCCGTTTGTGATGCCTCAGTGGGACTTGAACTTGGTTCTTACCTTTCTTATGTGCGCTCCCTTTGAGCCTCTACATAACTGTCCTCTTCGTCTTCTGACTCTGAAGACAGCCTTTCTGGTGGCCATCACCTCCGCTCGGCGGGTGAGTGAGCTCCAGGCTCTATCATGTAAACCTCCCTTTCTGTCTGTCCATCCAGACAAGGTTGTTCTTAGAACGCGTCCGTCCTTCTTGCCAAAGGTGGTTACTGCCTTCCACATTGGGCAGACCATCACTTTGCCCACCTTCTTTCCGCCTCCGCATCCTTCCAAAGAGGAAGAGAGGCTCCACCGTCTGGACCCAAAACGTGCGCTTTCCTTTTATATCAACCGCACACAACACTTCCGGGTGGATGACCAGCTCTATGTTGGCTACATGGGCGCCAAAAAGGTCGGGCGGTGCACAAGAGAACCATCTCCCGCTGGGTAACCTTGTGTATCAAAGCCTGCTATTCTTTGGCTAAGAAGGAGCCTCCTGTTGGGCTGCGTGCCCATTCCACCAGGGCAACGGCTGCTACCACGGCTTTAGGCCGCGGTGTTCCGCTGCAGGATATCTGTCAGGCAGCTACGTGGGCCTCGCTGCACACATTTACAAAGCATTACTGCCTTGACAGTCAGGTCCGGAGGGACAGCTTCTTTGGCCGTTCTGTCCTCCGGGACTTCCTTGTCTGATCTTTGTTCGCAGACCCACCACTGGGGTTGGTATTGCTGGGGTATCTATTCTAAGGTAAGGAATCTGTCACTAACGTGTCTCTTTCAGATGCACAAGTTACTAACTTGTGTAACGATATATCTGTAAGAGACAGTAGTTAGTGACAGATTCCTTACCGCCCCACCCATCCTCCCCGTTCTGCGAACTGATTTCTAGAGTTCAGGACATCCCTTTCAGGGCCCTAGTATTTTTCAGACACCTATGTCAGCTTCTTGCATGGCTCTGCGTTCCTGGCGCGGAAAGTCGTGTACAGAACTGACGTCAGCGCGCAGGGGCGGCGTCTAAGTACTGCCCGCGACGTCATCCCGGCGATCACGACGCCGACGACGGACGCGGAGCCGCACGACGCCGCCTACCGACGCGCAAGGGTACTGCTACGCAAAAACTTTCCCGATCCAGCCTGACGCCTGGGGATATTCTAAGGTAAAGAATCTGTCACTAACTACTGTCTCTTACAGATATATCGTTACACAAGTTAGTAACTTGCTTTAATGCAGGTAACACCACTCGCCCAAACCCTTGCCTGGATGGAAGTCCCCTAGAGAGGGTATCCATATTTGAGTACCTGGGAATTGCATTGACAGAGAGAATGGATTGGGGAGCCCAAATCAGTAAAATAGGCTTAAAACTATCCCAGACTACGGGGGGTATTTTAAAACTATATAGGACGTGCTCTGAAAAACTGGTGAGTCCTGTGGTGGAAATTTACAAGGCACAGGCTAGGACGGCCGCACTCTATGGAGCAGAACTATGGGGGCACTGTCCATCTGGCCAGTTAGCTCGTACTGAGAATTTATTCGCCAGACAACTGATGGGATTGCCTCCAGCACACCACTAACACCTCTCCGTATTGATCTAGGGATTAGACCCATCGAAGAAGAAGCTGCTCTTAGATCTATATTATACTGGCGGCGCCTGTGGTCCACCCCTGAATTAGCCCCCTATAGAGAAGAACTGACTGATGTCATGGGGCTGCGAGGTGCAGGGAAGTTGCCTTGGCTATTGTATGTCAAGAAAACATGTGAGGACCTGGGCAGGGGCAGTCTGTGGCATAATGCAGAAAAAATCTCCGAGATGACCTCCAGAAAAGTCTTGGTAGAGAGTTATAGAGAACATAAACTCACCCAGTTTGAGAGGAGACCCTCGGTGGGGCGACTGACTGCTGAGTTTCTGGAAGTAAAAAGTACATATATTTTAGAACCAGTGTTGGACGACATACAGCCGCTCTTGGCGAAGAAGCTTTATCTGCAATTTAGGTATGGAGTCCTTCCGCTGCGTTCATTTACAAAAAAGTGGGAGGGCTACACAAACGCAGAGTGCCCTGCGTGTTTTAACATAGATGAGACTGATCTCCATGTGATATTTTTCTGTCAGGGGTATAGGAAGGCAAGGCCGCGATGGCTACTCCAACTTTGTAGGAATTTGGGGTCTAGACACTGTCGCGACGTGTATAGGATTTTAAAATCTGACACGCGCATGCCCATTGTTTTTTCAATTTCACGCTTTTTATTTTCCATGTGGTGCACACGCAGAGCTATCTTAAACAAGTTTGGAAACAGGAATGACAACTGTCTATGATATGTTTTAATTGATGATTTTCGCATATACTGTATTTATTTGGTTTCTGTGGAGTCAATTGAACTATTCCTAATGACCAACATTCCCTGACATTGAATGTATATAGAGTATTTCCCCGTAATGTTTGTAGTTGTTCCTAAACACCATGTTGAGAACTGGAGGCAAATATGCTGGCTGAGTAAATGCATTGCTTTTCTGTTTTTTTAGTCATCATCTTTATGTGTACCGCAATTTTAAAATTGTAACACTAAAAGGAGCAAAATATTGCTTGGAAATAGCCTCTAAATGTATACTGCACAAGCACTTTATGTCCTGTTTTTCAAGATGGCTGATGCCTGGAATTGCTGCTCCAGAGCGTGGAATGTAGATATTTTTATTCTCTTTTTTAACTATTTGTATTTTATTAATTTTTAAATTGCTATTTTAAACTGTGCTTTTATGTCCAATTGTGCCGAAATAAAGTTCTTATGAATTGAAAACAGACACAAACAACCCAAGTCAAATGACCTTTTCAGTTCTGAAAGGAGCAAGGAGTAGAACACCAGGCCTAACGACCTAGGCGAAGTTGATAATCGCCCTGCTACCGACTCATAGTCCTCCTGACTCGTTGCCTCCTCCAACATTTAACAATTGGACCGGTACACATCGGCAAATAGCATCTGCACGTCCAAATTGACAGGCGACAGTCATAGCACAGTCCCCACAAACAGAACGTGACGGAACCTCAATATGCGTCTGGAACTAGAACATTAACGGCCTAGCTTCTAAAATGCACGATCAGGAGTTAATAAAGTATTTGAAAACCTTTGACATAATCCTGCTTCAAGAGACCTGGGAAGATAAGCCCTTTGACCTGCAAGGTTACACCACCTACTCATTTCCGGCGAGCAAGGTATCAGCCTTTGGCCGCCGCTCGGGGGGCTTACTGTTCCTCGTCTCAATAACTGAAATTGGAGACCTTCTTCCCGTTACTATACACTTAACACCACCAAGCAGTATTCAAGCTGCAAAAGTAACACTCATGCTTAATCAGTTCAAACAGGACATCATAATAATAAATGTTTATGTGCACCCTAAACATAAATCAAAGGCAGCGAAGGAGCTGCTAGCGGAGTTACAGAGAGTAATAGAAGAAGAGTCAACAGATCTCATCATCCTGGCTGGCGACTTTAATATGCACCTCTTGGGGTTTACTTAGGATGAGGATCTAACGCAGGACCTCTCGGGCGCATGGGGAATTCCAACACAAGGCCAAATAGAGTCTACCAAGCCTTCAAGAATTGCAAAGAACCTACTCAGGGGCCTGGAGCACCTAAATATGAGAGCTTTAAATGGTCGGTTTTAAGACGATAACCCACCAGTAGCCATGTATCACTCCCCTACCGTATCATCACATCTAGACTTCACCTTTACGACTCTGACTCTGTTTAATAAAATTGCTACCTTCAAGATCGGCAACAACGAATTTAGCGATCATCTCCCGCAAGAGTTGAGTCTTCAAAAAAGATCCTGCCACACACCAGAAATTAGCAACTCTATTGTGCTGGAGGAGATTAGCAACCTTAAAAGAATAAGGTGCAATTCAAACAACATAGACGAAATAACAGCAACTGCTAAAGCTCTATACAGCCAAGGAAGTGCCAATTCTGCCCATCCACTGGAAAGCTGGGAGAAATGTGTTATATCCCTAGGAGATAAATACTCAAAAAGTAAAGGCCGGAAACAAGGGAGAGTGGTAGCTGCTCCAATCAACGCATTAAAGAGCCCAGTTTCAAAAAACCTCAAGCAAGCTATAAATCGAACCCTAAAGCAACATGCACATCTCCAAATAATTTGAGCCTGCGAGGCACTCTCCGCAAGCTAAAGACCTCATTTAAACGGAGGAGATGGGAGAACAAAAGGGCAAAGGAAAATGAACTATGGGCAAAACTTATGTACGATGCAAACCAGAAAAACAGTGCCAAATTTTCAGTGAACAAACTGCAGCGGCCAAATCATCATAGCATAGACTCTAACATTACTGAAGCTACCTGGGCTGACTATCTTTCTAAACATTTTAATGATCAAGAACTAGAAACAGCAATTTCTTCGGCTTCCTTGAGTCATGTTGCTATCAAAAATTTAACGAAAGCAAGAACAAATCAGCACCACCCAAGTGATGCGGGCAGTGAACCACTCAACCCAACGCAGCAGGAGACAGCCCTCTCACTAAGCCCATACCGCCCATCTAGTGTAAAAGACGTGCAAAATGAATCCCTGGTCGAAGCAATAAGAAAACAAATATCCAGAGGCAGGCGGACAGGAGCAGCGGGCCCAAACGGCATACCACCGTTGCTATACAAACAGGATTCTGATTTTTGGAGCAACGCACTAGCCCCAGTCATAGGACATGCTCTAAGTACTACAGCAATCCCAGAGTCATGGAGAGGCTCAATCATCAGTCCTATATACAAGCAAGGAGCGAGATCTGACCCAAACAACTATCGTCTGATAGCCCTCATAGATACTGAGGCTAAATATTACGCGGGGATTGTACTAAAAGACTTGGTTAGCTGGTCCTCAAGAAACTGCATTATACCAACAACTCAAACAGGTTTCCGTCAAGGGCAAGGAACGATAACTAACATAATGGCCTTAACTATGCTCATGGATGGAGCGAAGCAAGGTAAATACCCACTATACCTCTGCTTTGTAGACTACTCAGCAGCCTTTGATCATGTCGACCGCGCCAGACTCTGGCAAAAGCTGAAAGAATGGGGGATACCACCACCCCTCCTAGACCAACTTATACAACTGCACACCAATACATGGATCTGAAAGAGACACGTTAGTGACAGATTCCTTACCTTAGAATACCCCCAGGCGTCAGGCTGGATCCGGAAAGTTCTTTGCGTAGCAGTACCCCTGCGCGTCGGTAGGCGGCGTCGTGCGGCTCCGCGTCCGGCGTCGTGGTCGCCGGGATGACGTCGCGGGCAGTACTTAGACGCCGCCCCTGCGCGCTGACTTCAGTTCTTCTTTTTCCGCGCCAGTAAGCGCAGATCCGGGAAGAGCAGTGCCCTAGTCACTTTTTGACTATCCTTTTTGTGAATTTTTTCACTGTTTCTTCAAACGAGTCTTCAAGACTCCTAAGGTGTCGTAGGGATGCCCGGCTTTAAGCCCTGCGAGGCCTGTGCTCGCATGATGTCGATCACGGACCCGCATCTCGAGTGTCTCTTCTGTCTCGGCCGAGACCACGACACGAAGTCGTGCCCTGACTGCCGGAAACTTCATCCGAAGGCTTTGCGAGAGCGGTCTCGAAAGCTGCTCGAGGTCCGGCAGTCGGCTCCGCGCCGCACCAAGCCCCGGTCCCGGGAGAGGTCGAGGGGCCGGTCGCGGAGTCCCCACCGTTCGTCGGAATCCAAGTCTTCGCGCTCCTCCGGTAAGTCGAAGCACAAGAAGTCTAAGCGGCGTCATCACTCTAAGACTTCGCCTCGCCGGTCTCGCGACTCGACTGAGGCCCCAGTCAGCACCGTCCCGCCCCCGCGGCCCCGGACATGCCTGTAGAGCCGCCCCCGAATTACCCGTTCTTTCCGGGGTCGGGGGCGACTCAGGCCGAAATACAGGAATTCCTGTCGGCCATGGCCCGCCTCTTCGGGCCTTCAGGTCCCTCCGGTGCGCCTTCGGGCCCCGCGGGCCCTGATGGGGTTGCCCCGGCACCGCCGTCGACTCCGGTCCCAGTGCCGCCTGTCCCACCAGCCTTCATCCCGGCCTCGGCTCCGGCCCCGGCCTCGATCCCGGCTCCGGTGGTGCCGCAACCCACATCGGCGCCGGTTGACCTAACCACGCCTCCGCCGACGCCGATGTCCCCGGTGCCGTTCCTGACGCCGTCCGGGGCTCCGGATGACGTCGTTCCCCGGTTCTCTCCGGCTCCGGACATGGAGCCGGACCGACGTCGCCCGACGCCGGTTCCGGCGCCGATGAGACCTTGGGTCCCAAATGTCCCTCCTCCTCCATATTTTGAACAAGAGGAGGACCAGGAGAGCTGGGAGGGGTCTGAGGACACTCTCACACAACAGTGTGAGTTTGACCCGGACTGGGTTGAGGAACTTGGGGATGCCAGTGGTCTAGACACCTCCCCTGACACTGGCATGCTGTCTCCTCCCGTGGCTACGGAGGAGGGGGCTAATTTTGCAACGGTGTTGCGTAGAGCGGCTGGAGCCTTACATCTCCAGTTGCCTACTGTGGCCGTCAGGACTAACCTCCTGACAGAAGTGCTTCAGCCGGCGGCTTCCTCTTCGGAGACTGTGCTGCCGTTTAATGATGCACTCACTGACGTTCTTTTGGGTACCTGGTCCAAACCCACCACAGGGGCTCCTGTGGATAGGAACGTGGCCCGACGCCATCGCCCTGCTCCGGGCGACCCCCTGTTTCTCTCCCAACATCCCACCCCTGAGAGCTTGGTTGTCCAAGCCTCTGCCTCCCAAACCGCCTTCCCTACCGCCCCTCCGGATAGGGAATCCAAACGCCTGGACCAATTTGGGAAAAGGCTTTTTCTTCCTCCAGTGCTGGCTTGCGGTCCGTCAACACCGCTTGCCTTTTGGGCCGATATACCCACTCCCTGTGGGATTCGGTGGCGGCTGTTTTGCCGCAGTGTTCTGAGGAGGTCCAGACACTGCTTACCCGCGCCATTGCGGAAGGGCGAGATGCGGCTAAATACACCATCCGTTGTGGCCTTCATACCGCCGACTCGCTGGGCAGATCGCTTGCTACGACGGTGGCGCTACGTCGCCACTCCTGGCTGAGGACAACTGGTTTCTCGGGTGATGTCCAGAATACACTCATGGACATGCCCTTTGATGGAGTCGGTCTTTTTGGTTCAAAGGCAGACCATGCGCTGGAGCGGTTTAAGGACTCACGGGCTACGGCCAAGTCCCTGGGCCTTTCTGTTGTACGCCCTCCGCTCAGCTCTGCTTTTCGCCCCTTTCGTGGCCACGGAAGGGGCGCCCAGTCACGTCAGCTGCCCAGCCACCGGCCCGCACAGCAAGCGTCTACGCGTGGCCGAGGACGTGGATACCGCCGTGGCGGTTCGGGCAACCAGCGTGCGGGTCAGGCCACCACCTCCAACCCGTCCGCGGCCTCCAAGCCCTCCTAGTCCCTCCTTTCCGGTGCACGGCACGCCAGTAGGGGCAGGGTCCGCCATCACCTTCACCACTGGCGTCCCATCACCTCGGACAGGTGGGTCTTGGACATTGTCCGAAGGGGCTACTCCCTCCCCTTCGAGACCACCCCCCCAACCATGCCACTTCAATTCCACCGCATGTCAGGGGATCACTTGGTACTTCTACAGAAGGAAGTCACGGCCCTCTTGGCCAAGAGGGCCATCGAGCATGTTCCGACCCCAGAAGTAGGTCGTGGTTGCTACTCCCACTACTTCCTGGTGCCCAAAAAGGACAAGGAGGACATGCGTCCTATCTTGGACCTCCGGAACGTCAATCGCTTCCTCCGGAAGGAGAAGTTCAAGATGCTCACCCTAGCTCAGGTCTTGATTGCCCTCGACCCTGGAGACTGGTTGGTAGCGTTGGACTTGCAGGACGCTTATTTTCACATCCCCGTCCTGCCGGCCCACCGGCGTTACCTGCGGTTCACGGTAGGCCTCGAGCATTTTCAGTTCAACGTGCTCCCCTTTGGCCTTACAAGTGCCCCTCGGGTGTTCACGAAAGTGATGGCGGTGGTCGCAGCTCATCTGCGCCGGGCAGGGGTTCCAGTCTTCCCCTACCTCGACGACTGGTTGCTGAAGGCGGGCTCGTCCCAGGCAGTCGTCTCCCACCTCCAGACTACGGCCGAAATCCTGCACTCGCTGGGGTTCTCCATCAATGTGCCGAAGTCGCATCTGATTCCTTCTCCACAGCTCCTTTTCATCGGAGCAGTTCTGGACACGACGCAGTTTCGGGCCTATCATCCCGAACGGCGAGTCCGGGATATTCGGGCTATGATTCCGATCTTTCAGCCTTTATCCTGGGTTTCGGTACGGATGACCCTGAGGCTGCTGGGCCTCGTAGCCTCCTGCATCCTGCTGGTCAATCATGCCAGATGGCATATGCGGGCTCTGCAGTGGGACCTGAACTTCCAGTGGGCGCAGCACCAGGGCAACCTGTCCGATCACGTCCAGATCTCGGAGGGGACTGCAAAACAATTGCAGTGGTGGCTCTCGAACCGGCAATGGGTCATGGGCAGATCCCTCTCCCTTCCCCAGCCAGAGCACACAGTTGTGACGGACGCGTCCCTTCTGGGATGGGGCGGTCACATGGGAGAGGCGGAGATCAGAGGCCTCTGGTCTCCGGCGGAGTCCCGGCTCCATATCAACCTTCTGGAGCTCCGGGCGATCCGACTTGCACTCAAGGCATTCCTTCCCTCTGTCAAAGGGAAGGTAGTGCAGGTGTTCACAGACAACACCACCGCCATGTGGTACTGCAACAAACAAGGCGGGGTGGGGTCGTGGACCCTTTGTCAGGAGGCTCTGCGCCTCTGGACATGGCTGGAACATCAGGGCATGTTCCTGATGGTTCAACACCTGGCAGGTTCCCTGAACGCCAGGGCGGACGAACCTCAGCCGCAGGTGCATGATGGATCACGAATGGCGTCTTCACTCGGAAGTGGCGCAAGGACTCTTTCTACAGTGGGGAGAGCCTTGGTTAGATCTATTCGCCACCGAAGAGAACGCGCAATGTCATCAGTTCTGCGCGTTGGAATTTCCAAGGCGGCACTCGCTCGGCGACGCTTTTCGTCACGAGTGGAGTTGCGGTCTATTGTACGCCTTTCCGCCTATACCACTTCTACCCAGAGTGTTGAAGAAGATTCGGCACGACCGGGCCCAAGTCATTCTTGTGGCTCCGGACTGGGCTCGAAGAGTTTGGTATCCCGAGCTACTCAGTAGGAGCGTAGATCCCCCGATCCGTCTGCCTCTTCGGGAGGATCTTCTGTCGCAGCAGCAGGGGACGGTCCTCCACCCGAACCTGTCCAGCCTCCACCTGCTTGCGTGGAGATTGAGCGGCGGCAGTTGATTCCTTTCGACTTGCCTCCTGAAGTTTGTGATGTGATTCTGGCAGCCAGGCGTCCCTCCACTAAGGTGGTATACGCCTGCAGGTGGAACAAGTTTGTGGCATGGTGCACAGCAAAGGCTGTGAATCCCCTTTCTGCCCCTCTCTCTGAGGTTCTCCTGTTCCTTCTTTCCCTGGCCCAACAGGGTTCTGCCCTGGGTACCATCAAGGGCTATCTTTGTGCCATCTCGGCCTTCCTCAGACTTCCTGATCAGCCCTCCCTTTTCAAGTCCCCTGTTGTTAACAGGTTTCTGAAAGGCATTACACACCTCTTCCCTCCTGTTCCGTTTGTGATGCCTCAATGGGACTTGAACTTGGTTCTTACCTTTCTTATGTGCGCTCCCTTTGAGCCTCTACATAACTGTCCTCTTCGTCTTCTGACTCTGAAGACTGCCTTTCTGGTGGCCGTCACCTCCGCTCGGCGGGTGAGTGAGCTCCAGGCTCTATCATGTAAACCTCCCTTTCTGTCTGTCCATCCAGACAAGGTTGTTCTTAGGACGCGTCCGTCCTTCTTGCCAAAGGTGGTTACTGCCTTCCACATTGGGCAGACCATCACTTTGCCCACCTTCTTTCCGCCTCCGCATCCTTCCAGAGAGGAAGAGAGGCTCCACCGTCTGGACCCAAAACGTGCGCTTTCCTTTTACATTGACCGCACACGCCATTTCCGGGTGGATGACCAGCTCTTTGTTGGCTACGTGGGCGCCAAAAAGGTCGGGCGGTGCACAAGAGAACCATCTCCCGCTGGGTAACCTTGTGTATCAAAGCCTGCTATTCTTTGGCTAAGAAGGAGCCTCCTGTTGGGCTGCGTGCCCATTCCACCAGGGCAACGGCTGCTACCACGGCTTTGGGCCGCGGTGTTCCGCTTCGGGATATCTGTCAGGCAGCTACGTGGGCCTCGCTGCACACGTTTACAAAGCATTACTGCCTTGACAGTCAGGTCCGGAGGGACGGCTTCTTTGGCCGTTCTGTCCTCCAGGACTTCCTTGTCTGATCTTTGTTCGCAGACCCACCACCGGGGTTGGTATTGCTGGGGTATCTATTCTAAGATAAGGAATCTGTCACTAACGTGTCTCTTTCAGATGCACAAGTTACTAACTTGTGTAACGATATATCTGTAAGAGACAGTAGTTAGTGACAGATTCCTTACCGCCCCACCCATCCTCCCCGTTCTGCGAACTGATTTCTAGGGTTAAGGACATCCCTTTCAGGGCCCTAGTATTTTTCAGACACCTATGTCAGCTTCTTGCATGGCTCTGCGTTCCTGGCGCGGAAAGTCGTGTACAGAACTGACGTCAGCGCGCAGGGGCGGCGTCTAAGTACTGCCCGCGACGTCATCCCGGCGACCACGACGCCGACGACGGACGCGGAGCCGCACGACGCCGCCTACCGACGCGCAGGGGTACTGCTACGCAAAGAACTTTCCGGATCCAGCCTGACGCCTGGGGATATTCTAAGGTAAGGAATCTGTCACTAACTACTGTCTCTTACAGATATATCGTTACACAAGTTAGTAACTTGTGCATTAGAATTAAACTAGGCATGGGGAAGCATCTCTCAAGCAGAATTACCACTACAAAGGGGTTAAAGCAAGGATGTGTTTTGGCCCCTCTGTTATTCAGCCTTTTCCTGGCAGACTTGCCGGCTGAACTAGACAATTTTTCCTCACATGCCCCGAAATTAGGTGGCATGACATTGACAAACCTACTTTATGCTGATGACTTAGTGCTGATCAGCAGAACACCAATAGGACTTCAGCACCTTTTAGATGCCACCTACAAATTCTCAAACCGGAATGCTTTAAAAATAAACTTCAAAAATCAAAAGTTATGGGTGTAAACCATCACAAGAAGGCAAATCCTAGCTGGTACTTGGCCGGCAAACGCCTAGACCAAGTAACAAATTATAAATACCTGGGCGTGTTTTTAGATCAAAACAACTCTTTTAAGCCACAGCTGGAATCCTTACGAAGGAAGGGAGCCATGATCTGCTTGGCACTAAAACCCCTGAAGAAACTGCTGCCGGATTTAACGCTTGACCCCTTTCTAAAAATCATGCGAGCTAAATTGCACCCAACAATCACCTATGGGAGTGAATCCTTGTCTGGAAGAGATGCTGCAATTCTTAACAGCATAATAGCAACCTCCTACCGAGCGATATTCCAGCTCCCCAAATACGTTTCACCAGCCCAAATAAGGCTGGAATTTGGCCTCCAGAACCAGGTCACAGAAAGGATGGGAGCCTTTGTAAAAAAGCTGGCACAAAATCAGAGCTGCTGACACCGGATCCCTGAATAATCAGCTCTCGCTCGAGCTGTCCCGCACTGGAAAACTGCCAGCTAATGTGTACCTTCAGGAATCCTTGCAGACTCTAGGTCTGATAGACACCTGGAACATCTCAATGGCCCACTTGGTTTTCAAAAAACTAGTAACAAAGTCAACAAGACTCATATCAGCCATAGAGGACAACAAAGCGGGATCCAAACGAGCTCATGGATGGGTTGTGCTTAATAATTATGATGTTCTCAAACCTCAACCCTACCTCAAGGTCGGAACCAAGCTTGTGACAAAGGAAAAATTCCTAAGACTTCGCTTGGGAGTTGGCCCAATCAATCCTTTTTTTCCACCGTGGGAAAGAAGAGGGGGTGACCAGCCTTGCCGTCTGTGTGCTAGTGACACTGAGACTCTGATCCATATTATATGTATATGCAAGAAGCTAAAGGACATACGGAAAACTCTGTTAAAACCATTGTTTAACCAGCATGGAGTTAGGTCCTGTAGGCAGGCGGTGATGTTGTGCTTTAACCCAACTTTAGTACAGCTAAACTGTCGCCTAACAAAGTTTTTTGACCTGACAGCATTGAGACTGAAAAAATCAACTATTAACAGTTAAGATCCACCAAAGAGTGCTGTAATTGCTATACTGGACCACCCTACTGGTTTAAATAGAACGTTTTTACACATTTGACTACTAACAGAATAGTAAATCTGTACCAGTGGTGCTATTACCTTCGAGACAACTTTATGACTTTTAATCTATAAAACAAATGCATTTTAAATTTCGTAACTTTTTAATTAGTGAAAAAACTCCATAAATTTATTGTTAATGTAGCGTATGCAATGGTTTTAATTAATCACGCATAATAAAATGTACTTACTTACTACCGTCCTTCTTTCAGGATCGGTTCTCCTGGTACACTCCCAGCAGACACCTCAGATCGAGCGCCGCATGAATGGTCGCGGTCCCAAGAGTCAGCAAAGCTAAATGGGGCGGTAGAACGATTCAGTTCTGCGGTGGGAAGTTATGGAATTCCCTGCCATTGCACTACGCTCCCAACCGATCTTGCAGCAATTTAGGAGACAGCTGAAGACCTGGTTGTTTGTACAATAGGTAACTGAGCTATGCCAAAGGTACCCCCCCTGGCCAGATGGCCATCCTTGTTTAAAACCTGGTTTGGATCTCCTCAGCGCTAAGACACCTTCAGGTATTGCGCGCTATACAAAACTATTTCATTTCATTTCATTGTGATATTATCTTGGCAGCCAGGCGTCCCTCCACTAAAGACGGTATACGCCTGCAGATGGAACACATTTTTGGCATGGTGCACAGCAAAGGCTGTGGATCCCCTTTTCGCCCCTCGTTCTGAGGTTCTCTTGTTCCTCCTTTCTTTGGCCCAGCAGGGCTCTGCTCTGGGCACTCTAAAGGGCTACCTCTCGGCCATTTCAGCCTTCCTTAGGCTTCCTGATCAGCCTTCTCTTTTCAAGACCCTGTTGTAAATCGTTTCCTTAAGGGCATTACTCATCTTTTTCCTCCTGTTCCCTTCGTAATGCCCCAATGGGACTTGAACTTGGTTCTTACATATCTTATGTGCGCTCCCTTTGAGCCGCTACATAACTGCCCTCTCAGGCTACTAACTTTGAAAACTGCCTTTCTGGTGGCCAACACCTCTGCGCGCAGGGTGAGTGAGCTACAAGCTCTTTCTTCCAGCCTCCCTTTCTGGCAGTTCATCCAGACAAGGTCCTCCTCAGAACTAGACCTTCCTTTCTTCCCAAGGTGGTTACTTCTTTCCACATTGGCCAAACCATCACTTTGCCCACCTTCTTTCCGCCTCCTTCAAAAGAGGAAGAGAGGCTCCACCGTCTGGATCCAAAACGTGCGCTTTCCTTCTATTTGGATCGCACCAAACAATTCCGGGTGGACGACCAGCTCTTTGTTGGTTACGTGGGCGCTAAGAAAGGTCGGGCCGTGCACAAACGGACCATCTCCAGGTGGGTTGTTTTGTGCATCAAAGCTTGCTATTCTTTGGCAAAGAAGGAGCCTCCAGTGGGACTGCACGCCCTTTCCACCAGGGCAACGGCAGCTACCACTGCTTTGGGATGGGGAGTCCCCCTTAATGACATCTGTCAGGCAGCTACGTGGGCATCGCTGCACACGTTCACCAAACACTACTGCCTGGACAGCCAAGTACGGAGAGACGGCTTCTTTGGCCGTTCTGTTCTCCAGGACTTTCTGGTGTGAACTTAGTTCACAGACCCACCTCCGGGGTTGGTATTGCTGGGGTATCTATTCTAAGGTAAGGAATCTATAACTGTTTCTTTAGATGAACAAGTTACTTACCTTCGGTAACGATATATCTGTAAGAAACATAGGTTAGTTATAGATTCCTTACCGCCCCACCCATCCTCCCCATTCTGCGAACTGACTTCTAGGGTTAATGACTTCTTTTCAGGACCCTAGTTTTGTGCACCAGTGGTCAGTGTCTTGCATGGCTCTGCGCTTCTGGCGTGGAGTCGTGTACAGAACTGACGTCAGGGCGCGAGGGCGGCATCAATGTAGCTACCGCGACGAACATCCCGGCGACCACGACGCCAACGACGAACGCGGAGTCGACTGACGCCACATTCCGACATGCAGGGGTACTGCTGACGAAAAACTTTCCGGATCCAGTCTGACGCCTGGGGGTAATTCTAAGGTAAGGAATCTATAACTAACCTATGTTTCTTACAGATATATTGTTACCGAAGGTAAGTAACTTGTTCTTTCGTTTAACCTACATTACATGGTTAGATCTGGTAAAACAAGCTGCTTGACACTCCTTTTGGACTAAGCCTGAAGGCTGCTCTCCACAGCTACCACTTCGAGAGATTTCTATGGTTCTCCAAGACCACTAAAATCACCACAAAGGTTGTCTGGATTAGTGCAAGGTGCTTCACTTAAATAAGTGTGCACCATAAACTAAGCCAGCATACTACACAGATGCATCACTCCTGGGTTGAGGCCGCCATCTTGGGGAGGCAAAATCAGAGGCCTCTAGCCTCAGGTGGAATCCGGGCTTTACATTATCCTAATGGAGCTCCAAGCAATCCACCTGGCACTGAAAGCTTTTCTATGCTCCACCTATGGAAGGCTAGTGCAGGTGTTCATGAACAACTCCACCTCCATGTGGTACTGTAACAAACAGGGCTGGGTGGGGTCATGGATCATTAGTCATGATGCCCAACGTCTCTGGACAAGGCTGGAGCATCCAGGCATTTCCCCGGTGGTTCAACTTCTGGCAGGATCTTTGAAATCCAGAGTGGACAAAGTCAGCTGAAGATGCCTAGTGGATGCCTAGTGGATCACAAATGGCATCTCCATACCAAGGTGGTGTAAGGTATCATCTGAAAAAATAGTTAGTTATAGATTCCTTACCTTAGAATTACCCCCAGGCGTCAGACTGGATCCGGAAAGTTTTTTGTCAGCAGTACCCCTGCGCGTCAGAAGGTGGCGTTGGTCGACTCCGCGTTCGTCGTCGGCGTCGTGGTCGCCGGGATGACTTCGCGGTAGCTACATAGACACCCCCCTCGCGCGCTGACGTCAGTTCTTTCGTTCTTTCTTTTTCCGCGCCAGCAAGCGCAGATCCGGAGAGAGCGGTACCTCCAGTCACTTTTTGACTGACTTTTTCTCGACTTTTGTCTACTTGTTTTTTGAGTCCATCGACTCCTGGTGCACGAGGGATGCCCGACTTTAAGGTTTGCGGTTCCTGTAACCGACTGATGTCGGTGACGGATGTGCACCGCGTGTGCCTCTACTGCCTGGAGCGCGACCACGACCCCAAGTTGTGCTCCGACTGCTGGACCATGGCACCGAAGTCTTTGCGGGAGCGGTCCCGAAAGCTCCTCGAGGCCCGGCAGTCAGCTCTGCGTCGCTCAAGGTCCCGGTCGCGTAGGAGGTTGAGGGACCGATTGCGGCGCCAACACCATTCCTCATCTAAGTCTTTGCACTCGGGGTCAGGTAAGTCTAAGAACAAGAAGAAGTCGAAGAAGCATCGTTGCTCTTTGACTTCTCCCCGTCCGTCGGCCGACGCGACGAGGGATGCGGGTGGTGCCCCTCCCGCGGCTCCGCGTGCGGAGCCTGTAGGGTCTGCTTCGGGTTTCCCCCCTTCCCGGGACCGGGAGCAACCCCTGCCCAGATTTGTCAGTTTTACGAAGCGATGCACGCCATCTTTGGACAGCCCAAATCTGCCAGCACGCCTTCGGGCCCCGCGGACTCATCTGGGGGCCTTGGGCCTACGGCGTCGGCGGCGTCGGCGGCTTCGGCGCCGCAGGGTCCCCTTGGATCCAGGCCTGGATCCGGATCGGCGCCAGTCAACCTTGTTTCGCCTCTCCGACAACCTTGTTTCGCCTCCCCGGCGCCGATTCCACCGGCACCACGCCTGCCACCAGCGTGGGCTGTGTCCTCAGCCGACGCCGACCTCCACCTCGAGGTAGACACGGAGTCGGACCGGCGTTGACCGACGCCGGATCCGACGCCAACGGGTACTTTTGTGCCCCTGTTCTACCCTGGCTCTCTGAGACCAGATTGGCAGCCAGAGGAGGAGGACTGGGAGGGGCCTGGGGACCCTTTAACCGACCAGTTGGTGTAAGAACAGGACTGGAGAGAGGAACTGGGGGAAGCCAGTGGTTTGGATACCTCACCAGACCTTGGCATGTTGTCTCCTCCTACTGTGGGTACGGAGGAGGGAGCGTTATACGCAGTGGTGTTGCGTAGGTCGGCCGAGGCTCTCCATCTCGAGCTACCTACGGTGGCAGTCAGGACTAACCTCCTGACAGAGGTGCTTCAACCGGCAGCGAGTTCTTTGGAGCCCCTGCTGCCGTTTAATGAAGCCCTCACGGGCATCCTTTTGGGCACCTGGTCCAGGCCCAACACAGGGGCTCCTGTGGACAGGATGATTGCCCGATGCCACCGCCAGGCCCAGAGCGACCTCACTTTCCTTTCCAAACACCCCACCCCTGAGAGCTTGGTAGTCCAAGCCTCCACTTCCAAGGGCGCATTCCCTACCGCTCCCCCGGACAGGAAATCCAAAAAGTTGGATCATTTTGGATAGAAGATGTTTCCTTCCTCCAGCTTGGGGCTGCGGTCGGTAAACACCGTATGTCCATTGGGCCGTTACACCCACTCCGTGTGGGACACGGTTGCGCAAGTGCTGCCTCAGTGCCCGGAGGAGGCCCGGGCCGTACTCTCTCGGGCGGTTGCCGAAGGGAGAGACACAGCGAAGTTTACCATCCGCTGTGGGCTGGATACCGCCGACTCACTGGGCAGGAAGATTTCCACGTCAGTAGCCCTTCGACGCTACGCCTGGTTGAGGTCGACTGGTTTTTCCAGGGATGTCCAATCCACTCTTATGGACATGCCCTTTGATGGCTGTCGCCTTTTCGGCAACATGGCAGACAACGCGCTGGAGTGCTTTAAGGACACTCGGGCTATGGCCAGGTCCTTGGGCCTCTCCACCTCCCGCCCTGTGCAGTCTTCCTTTCGCTCCTTTCGTGGCTATGGAAGGGGTGCCCCGCTACGTCCTGCCCAGAGCCACAGGCCGGCGCAAGCTGTTCAGTCTCTGCGAGGCCGGGGACGTGGGAACCAGATCCGTGGTTCTGGGGGCCAGCGGGCGGTCCAGTCGACCACAGCCCCCTCTGCAGCAGCCTCCAAACCCTCCTAGTCTGACCTTTCAGGGTCACCTAACGCCAGTGGGCGGCCGGATTCGCCATCACCTCCCCCACTGGCGCACCATCACGTCGGACAGGTGGGTTTTGCAGATAGTCCAAAGGGGCTACTCCCTCCCCTTCGAGACTACCCCTTCATCCATGCCACCTCAGCACCATCGCATGTCGGAGGATCATCTGGCCCTTCTCCAACAGGAAGTTTCGGCACTCTTGGCTAAGGGAGCAATCGAGCGTGTTCCTGTCCCAGAAGTAGGTTGTGGTTGCTATTCCCACTACTTTCTGGTGCCCAAGAAGGACAAAGGCCTGCGTCCTATCTTGGATCTCAGGAACGTCAACCGCTTCCTCCGGAAGGAGAAGTTCAAAATGTTGACGCTCGCTCAGGTCTTGTCTGCCCTCAACCCTAGAGACTGGATGGAAGCGTTGGACTTGCAGGACGCTTACTTTCACATCCCCGTCCTGCCGGCCCACCGGCGTTACCTGCCGTTCACGGTAGGCCACGAGCACTTTCAGTTTACTGTGCTCCCCTTTGGCCTTACCAGCGCTCCTCGGGTGTTCACCAAAGTGATGGCGGTGGTCGCAGCTCATCTGCGCAGATCAGGGGTTCCAGTCTTCCCCTATCTCGACGACTGGCTGTTGAAGGCTGGCTCGCCCCAGGCTGTCGTCTCCCACCTCCAGACTACGGCCGACGTCCTGCATTCGCTGGGGTTCTCCATCAACGTGCCGAAGTTACACCTGACCCCCTCTCAGAAGCTCCTCTTCATCGGAGCGGTTCTGGACACGACGCAGTTTCGGGTTTATCCTCCCGAACAGCGAATATTCGGGCTATGATTCCGATCTTTCAGCCTCTATCCCGGGTTTCGGTCAGGATGACGCTCAGGCTGCTGGATCTGATGGACTCCTGCATCCTGCTGGTGGACCATGCCAGATGGCATATGCGGGCTCTGCAGTGGGACCTGAAGTTCCAGTGGGCACAACATCAGGGGAATCTGTCCGATTGCGAACAGATCTCGGAGGGCACTGCACACCAATTGCAGTGGTGGCTAACGAACCAGGATTGGGTCGAAGGCAGATCCCTCTCCCTTCCTCAACCAGAATTCACAGTGGTGACCGACGCATCACTTCTGGGATGGGGTGGCCACATGGGGGAGGCGGAGATCAGAGGCCATAGGCCTCTGGTCTCCGGCGGAGTCTGGGCTCCACATCAACCTTCTGGAGCTTTGGGCGATTCGTCTTGCACTCAAAGGATTCCTTCCCTCTGTCCAGGGAAGAGTAGTGCAGGTGTTCACGGACAAGACCACCGCCATGTGGTACTGCAACAAACAAGGCTGGGTGGGGTCGTGGACCCTATATTAAGAGACCCTCCGTCTCTGGACATGGCTGGAACATCAGGGCATATCCCTGGTGGTTCAACACCTGGCAGGTTCACTGAACGCCAGGGCGGAAGAACTCAGCCGCAGGTGCATGATGGATCACGAATGGCGTCTTCACTCGGAGGTGGTGCAAGGTCTCTTTCAGCAGTGAGGAGAGCCTTGGTTAGATCTATTCGCCACCGAAGAGAACGCGCAATGTTCTGCTCGTTGGAATTTCCAAGGCGGCACTCGCTAGGCGACGCTTTTGGTCGCGAGTGGAGTTGCAGTCTTCTATACGCCTTTCCGCCTATAACACTTCTGCCCAGACTGCTGAAGAAGATGAAGCACGACCGGGCCCAAGTCATTCTTGTGGCTCCGGATTGGGCACGAAGAGTCTGGTATCCCGAGCTGCTCAACATGGCCATCGATCCTCCGATCCGACTGCCTCTTCGGGAGGATCTTCTGTGGCAGCAGCAGAGGACGGTCCTCCACCCGAACCTGTCCTGCCTCCACCTCCTTGCGTGGAGATTAAGCGGCGGCAGTTGACGTCGTTTGACCTGCCTCCCGAAGTCTGCGATGTTATCTTGGCAGCCAGGCTTCCCTCCACTAAGACGGTATACGCCTGCCGATGGAACAAATTTGTAGCATGGTGCACAGCAAAGGCTGTGGATCCCCTTTCCGCCCCTCTTTCTGAGGTTCTCTTGTTCCTCCTCTCTTTGGCCCAGCAGGGCTCTCCTCTGGGCACTCTAAAGGGCTACCTCTCGGCCATTTCAGCCTTCCTTAGGCTTCCTGATCAGCCTTCTCTTTTCAAAACCCCTGTTGTAAATAGATTCCTTAAGGGCATTACTCATCTTTTTCCTCCTGTTCCCTTTGTAATGCCCCAGTGGGACTTGGACTTGGTTCTTACCTATCTTATGTGCGCTCCCTTTGAGCCATTACATATCTGTCCTCTCGGGCTTCTCACTTTAAAAACTGCCTTTCTGGTGGCCATCACCTCTGCACGCAGGGTGAGTGAGCTACAAGCTCTTTCTTCCAAGCCTCCCTTTCTGGCTGTCCATCCGGACAAGGTCGTCCTACGAACTAGACCTTACTTTCTTCCAAAGGTGGTTACTTCTTTCCACATTGGCCAAACCATCACTTACCCACCTTCTTTCCGCCTCCGCATCCTTCAAAAGAGGAAGAGAGGCTCCACCGTCTGGATCCAAAAGGTGCGCTTTCCTTCTACTTGGATTGCACAAAACAATTCCGGGTGGACGACCAGCTCTTTGTTGGTTACGTGGGCGCTAAGAAAGGTCGGGCCATGCACAAACGGACCATCTCCAGGTGGGTCGTT
This sequence comes from Calotriton arnoldi, assembly GCA_963921515.1. Lineage (NCBI taxonomy): Eukaryota > Metazoa > Chordata > Amphibia > Caudata > Salamandridae > Calotriton > Calotriton arnoldi. The sequence continues at coordinate 47,661 of CAWUFW010020575.1, read as the reverse complement.
CTGTGCATCAAAGCTTGCTATTCTTTGGCAAAGAAGGAGCCTCCAGTGGGACTGCGTGCCCATTTCACCAGGGCGACGGCAGCCACCACTGCTTTGGGATGGGGAGTCCCCCTTAATGACATCTGTCAGGCAGCTACATGGGTATCGTTGCATACGTTTAGCAAACACTACTGCCTGGACAGCCAAGTCCTGAGAGACGGCTTCTTTGGCCGTTCGGTTCTCCAGGACTTTCTGGTGTGAACTAGGTTCGCAGACCCACCTCCGAGGTTGGTATTGCTGGGGTAACTATTCTAAGGTAAGGAATCTATAACTAACTGTCTCTTTCAGATGAACAAGTTACTTACCTTCGGTAACGATATATCTGTAAGAGACATAGATTATTTATAGATTCCTTACCGCCCCACCCATCCTCCCTGTTCTGCGAACTGACTTCTAGGGTTAAGGACATCCTTTCAGGGCCCTAGTTTTGTGCACCAGTGGTCAGTGTCTTGCATGGCTCTGCGCTTCTGGCGTGGAATGTCGTGTAAAGAACTGACGTCAGCGCGCGAAGGCGGCGTCTAAGTAGCTCCCGCGACGTCATCCCGGCGACCACGACGCCAACGACGAACGCAGAGCCGACCGACGCCACCTTTCAACGCGCAGGGGTACTGCTGATGAAAAAATCTCCGGATCTAGTCTGACGCCTGGGGGTAATTCTAAGGTAAGGAATCTATAACTAATCTATGTGTCTTACAGATATATCGTTACCGAAGGTAAGTAACTTGTTCTTCTGTTGCGGACAATGCCACACGGAGCCGTTCAATGCCACCTACCGATGCGCAGGGATACTGCTCACGAAAAAAGTTCCATATCCAGTCTGACGCCTGGGGATAATTCTAAGGTAAGGAATATACAGCTAGATAAGGCATTACCAAAGGTAAGTCAATTGTTCTTCAGCTAATGAATGACTATACTGGCAACCTTGAAAAGTTACAAAAGAAAGGAACATCATGAGCATTACTTCCTCAAGAGAACATAAATATTACATTTTACATTTGTACAGACACCACAGCTAAGGCTTCATTTTCTACGAGTTTCCTGAAATTGAAAATCACAGAGAGAGAGAAAGGTTTGCTGCCATATTATTGTGCAAATACGAATAGCTGTTAATGTAAGCTGACTGTGGCCTAGTTATTAACTGAAGAAATGTTTAAACTAAGCATTATTTTCTTACAAATAGAAACTTGCCTACAATCCTATACAGCAGTTGCAGAGTTAGCTGCCCCCCCCCACTTGTATCTCAAGAGTTGTGGGCACCCTGCGGGCAACTGAAAACGTTGATCATGTTTGTTAGCTTCAAAGTTAAACTCGGTGCTGAAAGGTCTTGTCCACTTTCAACAGTTTTCAAGGGATAGTACTGTTTTAAGAGTAACACCGCTCTGCCAGAAATCCTGGCGTGCGATCAATGGGCCCAGTTTTGATTGCCATATACATTCCTTTGACTGCACCCTTGTGCCCCATGATTCCCTTTATGTGTGCTCAGAGATCAGTGCCCTAAAGTGGGTCAGCTCTCTAGCCCCATTTTGGGTGGTTGTGTCTGGAGCAGGAGGCAGCGACGGCTCCTCTTTTAGGGCAGAGGAACGTCGCCCACTGCTCACTCAGCAGTGCAAACATGAAAAATAAAATGATAATAAAATAATGTTATCATTTTATTTTCATCACGAAAAGCCGAGTCTAAGTGGGGTGAGGACATCCTGATGGGCAAGAGCAGGGAGGAGGAGTGGGGGCACTGTAAGTGTGCATGTCATTTTGGCCAGCTGTCTTAGGACACAGGCATGCAGGTCCTGACTGAGCACCAAACCAGCCAGCTTAGACCAATTCCAGCACTTCTCTCATGCTGGGTAATAGTATTACCAGCATAAGAGTAGCATCTGGATTGGCGTAGGGGAGTCTGGGAGCCTATGCACTCGCCCATGGACTGCCTGGATTTGACAGGAGCAGAAGAGAACTGAGGTGGCGGCCAGCAGGTAAGTATTCCTATTTTTTTTGTTTTTTTCTCCCCGCGCTGCCCTCCACTTTTCTATCAACAGCAGCTGCCACTGGCAGCGGTATTCTTAACAGGTCGGGCAGGAGCCAAGAAAAAGTCTTAGAGGATTTAGTATGGTGTGCAAGCGTTAAAAGCAATGCAACTTACAGAGAAAGCTCTTCTATGTGCATCTGTATTTGACCGTGTGATCGCATCTGAAAGAAACTGTGCACATGCATAATTATCTTTTACAAAGCCACTCTTCAGAGTAAAGCAAGCAAGCCCCAGAGTGAAACTTTGGGCCTTCCCTTTTGTGCTTAGAAACATAAAGAGAAGTCGACTTTTTATTTTAGATGAAGTTGAGAGAGATTTCATTGACACAGTTCTCTAGTTTAGAAGAGACCAAAGGGATCTGGTTTTCATTTCATCTATCAGGATTTCATTTTATTTGTTGTACTTATCTGTGTAAAAATTTAAGTAAGTCTGTTTTTATATAGCGCAGCTACTCACCCTTACGGGTCTCAAGGCGCTGGGGGCTGTAGTGGAAATTAAGTGAGCTATTGCCCAGAGTCACATGGTGCTGAGCTGCCGCCGGAGCCGGGGATCGAACTGTGAACCCTGTGCTCCGAAGTCAGCTGCCCTGGCCGCTGCACCACACCTCTCCACTCAGAGAAGTAATGTGTGTGAGAATTAATGGAATAATGCATTGCAGCGCATATCAGTGTGTTACCTTACTCTGTGCAAGGGAGGCGTTCCTTGGGCGTTGAGATGCGTGTTCCCTTGCAACTCCTATGGTAAGGTGTAACAAGGAGAACTATGCTTATTTCTCCTCGTTTCTTCCTCTTTCTATGTGTGCTGCAATTTTTAATTGTAGTTTGTAGTTACCCACAGTTCTACTTATACCCACCTCTAACTCGAACACTTAGAGAAAAGAATGTTAGCACAGTGTAGCTAAATGTATGCTATGATGTATTGTAAAGTTGTTGAACAAAGATTTCTTATTTCCTTGATTATTTGCAGGAAAATGCTACATTGTTTAAGGCTGATGAGACAGCTCCCACATGGAAAGCTTACATGGAGTATGTGGATAATATGGTCCTTGATGGATTCTTCAAAGTTGTCCAGAACTCTATCCAGTTTCTTCTTAGCAACATGGGACCGGTTTGTCTTTATTTTTCATGTTTTCCTTGTTAGCGAACATTCTTTGACATGCCACAGATTAATTGTAATTCCTATGAACATCATTTTCTCCAAGTCCTAACATAGCGTTTGCCAGCACCCCATGATTATTACATTTGTTTTATAGCTGTAAGTGTACTAGCCTAAACATTATTATTGATAGAATTCCCACTGATGACTCTAGTCATAGGTTATTGATCATCCTTATCTAGGGGAAGGGTCACAGCAAGCAATAGTCAGCAGTGATAATGTAAGGAATTCTCACTTGAACCAGTGATTGGTTCAACTAGCTCCCAATCAGCACCCAGAAAGGCTGTCACGCATGCCCTGGTCACCAGCAAGCTGGACTAAGGGAACACCCTCTATGCCGGGATAGAAAAAAAAAACTCACCCGAAGGCTGCAGACCATTCAGAACTCTGCAACCAGAATCACTCTCAAATCTCCTATACCAAACTCACATCATACCACACCTGAAGGAGCTCCACTGCTCCCCATACACAAACGAGCACAATTCAAACTCCCCATCCACATTTTCAAGGCACTACATAAAACTGGACCAGCACTTCAACAATCGCATCTGCTTTTACAGCCCTTCCAGACACTTCCGCTCGTCTGGACATTGTATGGCACTTTGTAAAGGACATTATGCTGGTAGCATATGCTTCTCCAGCTTGTGATCTTTCATATATTCACATCTGTCAGGAATGTTGCAGCTGGCATCAGTTCTGTGAAGGTCAAGCTAAAAAGCAGTTATGAGTTGGTCAGAGCTAAAAGATATCCTCACTGGAAACGCAGTTGTTCTATTTCAAATAGACTGCTGAAACAACTGTTGAAGTCTCTGCAAAACACTCCTTAAGCGTTTGTTATTGAAATTTCACAGAAGAGAAGCTTCTTGTCTTCAAGCTTGAGAAGAGAGAGCAAGGTAGTGTCTCTGCATCACTTTTTCACCAAGAGTGATTGCTGCACCCGTTTCTGAAGGAATTTGTATTCCAGCTTGTATCTGGTTAGGAAAGAGCAAGTAAGTTGCATAGACATATATTGAATAATGTAGTATGGATTGTGGGTCTATTGTTGATATCTGCTAAGTTAGCATGAGCTTCGCTGCTATGAGGCTGCTTTTGCGCATGACACTGCATGCATAGATTTCGCAAGACATTGTGCCCTTTCACATGACAACTGTCTGCTTTTTGCGTTCTCTGCAGGGCTCTGAGGTTTAGTCTGCACACGATGTACAAGGTCGATCAACAATGCCCCTTGTTATTCTGTTCTGGTCAGTCCCTCGAACCTAGACATAACATGACACACAGCTGCACTACTGAAAATCGTATGCTTTAATATTGCAAGCTAAACATGTTGTGCAGGCACTTGGAGAGACTCCTTTCCGAAGAGAAGAGCTGTGCTTGTCCTGAGATGTAAACCTTTCATCTAGGCCTTGAGGTATGGGGTCTGCTGACAAAGCCCAGAGGTCTTCTTTTTTATAATAAAACTATTTCTTACCACGGGGAGGGTGGTTAGGTATTGTAGCCCTTTTCCACTGTCTTTATAAAATGATATCCCCGTTTGTATTCTATGGACTTGTGACAATGCTGACTATATTGTGTTTATGCATTTTGCTGCTAGTAATGGTACGTGTACTGTACCATAGAGCGCGTTAGTTAAAATAAACATTTTAAACTATACCGTGACTCTGATTACTCGCATTGTGGACAGGTATGAGTGAGTGAGCGAAAGAGTTGTCTGGCTCCCGCGATTCCTGAGAGAGTCGGGAGTGTCGTGTTCTGGGTTGTCTAATCATTGGTAGCTTCGCTGTTAGTCGGAGAACAAATGAGACACTATAGCTAGTCGGTTTGGGATTTTGGGTACTAATGTGGTAGGTTGGTACACCCCTATTCACTGAGGTCCTGTTTTCCTGCGCATAGTTCTGTATATGTGCAGAATCCCTGCAACATGGCGCCGCCAACGTTTGGTCTGGTTCTTATCTGCGAGACGCTTGAGTAGTGCTTGTGCCTGTCCACAATACCCTCACTTTTGTCTCCGGAGACAGCTGTGATGGTGTAACCTCCTATATTGATGTTTTTATCGGTTCTTTCAAGCTTGAAGTTTAAATAAAAGGTTTCTCTCTTTGTTCTGAATCCATTGTTGTGCTGCCGCTTATTGAGTTGTTCTTCTTTCCTTTTCAAGATGGCGGTTAACATCCTGCCACCTAGTCGCGCACCGCTCAGGGCTCATTTGACTCTACATGGGGTCCCTGATGCTGGTGTTGCACTGATTTTTGTAGTAGAAGCGGATCCGGGATACCGCTTCGAAGTGTTTTACTGTTGGGTCACCTTTCCGGCGGTAGACGGAACAGATAATCTGTTTCATGGATACACTGCCACCGCTGTTCCTAATGAGTATCAGCCCTATCGGACTCTAGAGGTTCCGCTCACAGCTTGGCAACACCGAATTTGGTTTAATGGCGCCCTTCCTCACCCACTCACGCCGGTCCGTTTAGGTCCTTTATCAATAGATGGGGCCACATGGTCCGTTTTGGCTGGGCATACCCCTCACCCGCGTGGGCTTACAACAGCTACGCTGGCTGAACTTCGCGTGTTACATACTTCTTTAATACGCGTGCATAGAGCTGTTATTCAGTTCATGTCGCACAATTACCAAGTGGGACCGCCTGGCGCTGCTGTGCAACCTGCTGGACCTGCTGGTATAACCATCAGTCCTCTCATGGTTAATTCCGTAATGGGCAAGCGCCCACAAAATAAGGATGATTTACCTTATTGGCTTGCTGAGAAATTTAGACAGCTTGAAGCTGTTTTCCCCAATACAAATCCTGTGGAGAAACACAGGATATTGACGATAAGTTTGCCTAAAGACTTGCTTCCTGAGGTGGCTGATTGTAAAACCTGGGGCAGGGTGTTTGCAGCCGTATATTCAAAGTGTTTCAGGACTCCCTCTATGACTGTACTCCCCGCCATGATTAAACGTGTTCAAGATGAACACGGTGCTGAAGCGGCTGTAGAGCTGGGGATGAGACTGGTGGGGGTGTTCGACGTGGTTGCTGATCTGATCCTTGCCAATGTCAAGGGCGATGCAGTAAGCTTTCAAATCGCTAACGGCTTGGAGGCTGTGCCTGATGCAGACAAACCACGCGAATTACCGAAGATTATTGCAAAGGCTTATAAAACAGTAGGCCGCAATAGTTTCGGAGTTAAGCCTTTTACTCAAACGCAAACACAATCTCAAACACAACAGAAAGCTCAATATGATAAAGACGGGCGTCCAGTCTTTCCTAAAAAGAACTGGAAAAATAAAAAACAGGGGCAGCAGCAACAGAAGCAGGGTTTGCGTGCTGGTTCACCGACACCTGACACTTCTGAGCGTACTTATGACTTGCGCGACTGCCCGAAAATTAAGACTCCTGATAGATTTCAGGTCCCTGATCAGTGTTCTCCTCGTTCTTTACAGGACGCATCTGGCTCTCAAGTCGGTGGTGGAGATCGCCAGGATCGTGGTAAGAGTCATCCTGCGCCACAGGGACGTGATCAGCCTCGTCAGTTTGACGTCAAGGGGAAACAAGAGGAGCAACCACGCTTCCGTGCCCCGTTTCAAAAGAAAAAGGTTGCCGCTTTGACAGCGAGATATGCCTCAGACGGTGAGAACCCAACTGCTGGATTGGACTTGGGCGGTGACTCTGCTCGACAGCACAGTGGAAGTTACCATAGTGCGGGAGGCACTGCGTCCTTGTCTGGAGGCGACAGCAACTGAAACTTTCATTACAGTAGAGACAGCTGACACCCGGGTTGGCTGTATAGCATAGTTTTCTAATTGAAGGTGACATTGAGCGTGTGGTCACAGGGATTTTTTGGGAGAATCTGACCGCTTCCTATGACATTTTGTTAGCAGAGGCAGATTGGCCCCCACCTTTTGTACTGGCCGCATCAAGAGGGGAGGACGTGATACTTCCGAGTTTTTCACTTTACGTCCCCAAGGAGCATACATAGGCTTTTGCAGCTGAGTGGGCTTTGGCCCTGGCGCCGGCAGTGTACCGTAATCAAGTAGGCTGGGATAAAGATTCTCCACCACATGAGATTCCATTGTGGTCTATGCCTCAACCTCAACCCCAATATCCCATCCGGCGGGAAGCCAAAGGTCCCGTTTCTGATGTTCTTACTGAGTTGGAGTATCAAGGAGTGATTGAGACGTGTGTCACCGATGAATAATCCTCTTTTTACTGTATCCAAACCCGATGGGTCTTATCGCATAGTTTTAGATTACCGGCATTTGAACTCTCATTGTCGTACTTGTGCGGTACAAAATACCCATAGCTCTGCTCTTGTGGACAGTATTGTTCGTAAAAAATATAAAACGACTCTTGATATTTCCAATGGCTTTTACAGTCATAACCTGGCCCCTGAATGTAGTCAATGGACTGCATTCATGGCTGGTGGAAAACAGAAAAAATTTCGGCGTTTACCTATGGGGTATAAGAATAGCCCCAGGGTTTTCGCAGCGCGTGTTGTCTCTTTGTTGGACAGCATAGACCCAGATGCATACTCATATGTTGATGATATTTATCTCACAGACGACGAATTATGGCCGCATCTATGCCGTGTTGACCGCATCATCCTTGAGTTTGCGGACTACGGATACAAATTTTATTTTGCAAAATCTCACATCGCTTGCTATGCGGTGCTTTTTTTGGGCTATGAGCTCAATAATGAAGGTCGGGGCTTGGCACCCCACTTTTTGGAGAAATGTGCAAGCTTGCAATCTCCAACTACCCTGAAACACTTCAGTCTTTGCTGGGATTTTTACATTTCGGGAGGTCTTACATTCCCGAGTATGCCCAGCGTATCAAGCCTCTTTATGCTTTGATACAACCTACCTTTTCAAAAGCCAGCTGGCTCCCGGAACATTCTGCTATTTTGCATTCTTTGCAATCTGACTTGCTTGAATCTAAGTACTTGTTGACACGCGATAACCACACAAACCTGGTGATACAGGTCGTGCCAGGCGCAGTTGGTTTCACTTACTTGACGTACAATGAAGGCGACACAGTACCTATTGCATACAAATCACATTTGTACACTTCAGCCGAAATGCGGTTTTCCGCTGTCGAAAAGGTTTTGACAGCTGTGCAGATGGCGGTCCTGCAGGAACGCGCACTGGCACAGGGGAAGCGCATTTTAGTGGTTACACCGTTCCCTGCTTTGGAAGCAGTAACTAAGGCGAGTGTGCCAAACTCTAAAGCGTTACATCCCCGTTGGATACAATGGGCTACTTCTTCGACGTCTCCGGATGTCACGTTTATCTTTGACCCCTCTCTTCAGACACAGGAGTTCTTGCAGTATGAACACGTTCATCCACCTCCCCTATCTTGGAGTACACATGTATCATCTACACCGATGGTTCGGCGCAACCGGCCACTGGTTGTAAACATGCTTATTCAGCGGCTTGCGCTATTGTGGCTGGTACAATGGGGAATGAAGAATTCAAGTCTAATATAGTGCATACACAGGCGCTAGGGGACTGTACCGCCCAATTGGCCGAGCTGCGCGCTCTGGTTCTTGCTCTCGAGTTTTCAGATCCAAGTGTTTCTACACTCATTGTGTGCGATTCCTACTACTGTGTTCAGTCTTTCAATGACAACTTATTCTTTTGGTCTCAAAATGATTATCGGGATTCTAAAGGCAGAACAATTAAGCATAAAACGCTTTGGGTTCGAGTGGCGGATCTTAAACAACGTCTGCCACTCACACATGTTATACATACTCTTGGCCATCAGCGTGTGGGAGCACACGCTCTTGGAAATTGTTTGGCTGATGAAGTGTTTCGTAGCAGCCGTTACAAGGTCCATGACTAAAATTGATAATGACATTTTGGCAGCAATTGCTGCAACTGCAGAGGGCTCTAATTAACCACAGGGTTTCCCTTCAAAGTATTCTTATCAGTTAACTCCTGAAAATGTTCCTTTTGCTAGAATACCTGACATTGGAGATCGGCTGATTCCCAACGCGGACCGCAGATACACTTTAATCAAAACCGCACACGAAGGTATGGCTTCGGCCCATGCTGGAGTGTCCGCAACTGTTTCTATCTTGCAGCAATATTATTGGTGGCGTGGTTTATATAAACAGACCCGTACTTATGTGCTTTCGTGTGACATCTGTCAACAAATCAAGCCTTCTACGGTAACATGTCCACCACAAACACAGCTTTGCATTGTGAATCGCCCCTTTGCTTGTGTATATCTTGATCACTGCGGTCCATTTACTTCTGATACTGCATATAAATACATTTTGGTTGCAGTTGATTCGTGCACTAGATTCCTTTGTGTTTGTTCACAACGCAGTGCTGATGCTCTAAATTCATCAGGGATTTGCATGTCTTTGTAGGGATCTTTGCCTGTGGCACCTTTCATTCAGACCAAGGTCCAGCGTTCGCCTCTAAGGCGTACAAGGACGCAATGAAGTCTTTGGGGGTGCTGGTGCAGTTTTCGTCTCCATACAGGCCTGAGGGCAATTCAATTGTGGAGCGAATGAACCGTGACTTAAAGCAATCCTTGACAGCTAGAGTCTTAGGTACTGGCAGGAACTGGCTGGCCCAGTTGTATGGGGTTCAACGTGCACTTAATCTCCCTAGAAGACCTCTGGGTGGGCGGACCCCATACGAGATGCTCTTTGGCATCAAAATGTTTGTGCCAGACCTTGATGGTCTAGACGTTGCGGCGGCAGCCGCGACCTTTGGCGTAGATAATCATTCTACTATGTTACAGGACCTACAAGAGACCTGTGCCCGTCTTGCTACTGAACATTTGCCTTCGGCAACAGATGCAGCACTGCTGATTCCGGTGACCGGCTGGCTTCCGAAAGTTGGTGATCTAGTCCGAGAGAAGTTGGAGAACAAAAAAGAATTTGGTCCCTCTTATCGTGCACCGGTTCCAGTGCTTGGCTTGAAGGGTACTCGTACAGCCATTTTACCACCGCTTCCAGGTCGCAAGGACAACAGATACATCTCAATTGACAATGTCAAGCTACAACATCTGGCCGATTCTGAATAGTGGGACGCCTGCTGTTTCGTGCCCCACAATTTCGAGAAATCCTGGGGTTAGCGCATCTTTCAGCTCACCTAATGACACTGTCATCGAGATGGACCCTGTTGTTGATCATTTACCTGTCCCTCCTGCTCCCTCCTGCAATGAGGAAGTTGAGTATACTTATCCCACAAGTGAGTCTTTGCATGGCTTGCCCGAAGGCCCTTTACACCATGGCAGCTTTTCTTTTGACTCGTCTTCCACCACTTAAATTGGCCCTACCAAATTGTCTATTTTTGTTTCCTGGTTTAAACAGACTTATTTGGTCCCTCCTTGGACATACATCTGGTTAATAATGATCACGATTTTTCTTTTCATGTCAATTGGGTTTGTGACGGTGTTTTTCCTACTCATCAATGGTCACTACTTACCAGAACGCTCTGCTCTGAACTTGGTTGACGGTATTCTGGCCCCTCACTCATCTTCCCACATCATGAAGCGTGACCAATATCTTGTTAACATTTCAGCATCTCCAGTTGCGGATGGCATCATCTGGGATAAAGTGGATTTTCAGGTCCATGGCCCGACGTAAATAATCAACGTTCCATACGTCTTTCGTGTCTCCATGGGTGATGTAGCGTCACAGGACATACGCTCAGACGACTGGGATGTGCATGCAATACAATCATTGTTTTCCGATTTGAAATATTATGCTGCTTTTAATGCTGAAGATTTATATTTAAATTCTGCCAATTATGCCGATTTATTCTGTTATCAACATTATGGGCATCATTTCCTACATAAGACTAATTCAGTACGCCCTGTTGTCAACTACACACAGTGGGAACATTGCCCTACACCAATAAAAGGTAGTTCAAGAACCCTCAGAAATAAATTTACATATTTTACAGATTTCGACAGGTCAACACCGGAGTCCTATTATTTTAAATTAAATGTTCCTTCAGCTCCCAAAGTAATGTTGACCCATACGAAATTAATTTATTCAAATTCTTTCAGACATGATCTGTCAGTCAGAGGTTATGATCACTGGAAGGCCACCATTGATTTGAAATCGATCTGGGGTTCTAAGACCGGGCAGGTGCGAGGCACTGAAGCCCTACATCGTGCCTGCCTCATCCCAACACAAATTGTGTTTTTAATTGAAACAGCTTAGCAGACAACTTGCTTTGGTTTGGCAACTGCAAAAAAGTTAAACGCCCCTGCCATTACCTCTTTAGCTGAGTATAATAATTGGCGCATATACACGAATTATACCATTGATGCCTTACAATCTTTATTTCAAAATAACACATTTAATGTATATGAAATGGGTTCTTTAGGTTGGCTAGGTTGGCAGACGAATTCAAATGCCTGCCAACTCCGTTTTCATAACACCAGTCCAGGTTATATGCAAGACAGACCCGACCCAAGATTTCCAGATACACATTCGGTAACAACCTATTCGGTTGGAAAATTATGTCAACAGTGGTTGCAGCACTCTACACTATCGTCCGTTAAACAACATTTATCGTTGTTGTCCAACAACGTTACTTTGGCCGACTTTGTCTTGGGACCCAGGGTTCCTAGAACAAAGAGATTCTATTACGCAGCTTACAATGAAATATGGAAACTTTCACAGATTGAAGCGGCGTCACGTCTGCAGTAAATTGACCAAGCGAACTTAGAAAAGGTTCTAGCTGTTGTCGATAATAGTATTAACACACTATCTTCCCGCATTTACACATTGGATAATATTGTTTCTTCTGTTATTGATATTGTGCAAGAAGATGTGTCTCTGTTATATCATGTTCAAAATCAATTGCGTTCTGTGATGCAATTCGCATGGACTTTGCAAACTCTAAAAATGGGAAAAGTACCATGGGATTATTTAAATTCGACTGCTTTGTTTTCACCATTTAATTTGACTGACAAACAGCAGTTCATGTCCATGAAAGATGCAATTTACACTCTTCTACACATAGAAAAAATAGACCCTTTGCCCTTTTCTGTAGCGGAAACTGACACTGCTGTTTGGCTAATTCATGGGGTTATATCTTTGCCTTTCTCGCTGTTCCAATTCAGCTCCTGTATGAAGCATTACCCACTAGGCCTCTTTGAACCGCTGGGTAGCGCTTTTCTGCATGAACTGTGGTCTTTGCCTTTTACCTACCGATGTTTATGGGAAGAAACTGAAGTATACCTTACAGGGGAGAACTGTGATTCTACAGTGGGTCATTCCCTTGTTTGCAAAAATATCAAGTTACACGGAGCATGTAATATGTCAGCTCCGAACCTTGCATGTGTTTTAAAAGGTAATCCGGTTCCCGCAATAATTCCCACGTTCACTCTGCTTACTAACGGTAGTTATCTTATTCTAAATAACCAAGAATGCTGCGGCTTGCTGGCTGGCATACCATACATAGTAACGGTTTCACGCCACGTAATTTGTTGTAAAAATGTGCTTTTTCCTCCCCCGCGTGGGCAGCTCGATAGCTCAATTTGGCCTTCCATACCAACTTTGAAAGCAGATTTCAACAAGTTGAGCAGACTAAAGGCGCTTTTAACCCAACAAGAAGTCGCCCTTACTTCCGCACAAGAAACCTTCAACCTGCAGGTGGCTAACGCTGCTAGCGAAATTCAAACACTTTTAAATACTAACCTCCCACTGCATTTTGGGGAGCTAATACACCGCATATTTAATGCGTCTGATACAAGTGGCCTTGCTCATTTTTTTAAAGCTGTCGGCTCTGGCCTTGTGACTTCTTTTCAGACAATATTTGGTGTTATACCTGCATTCATTCATTCTATTTTTTCCAGCGTCTTTGGTGGATTCCCTTTAATGCTGGCGTTAGCTGCTGGAATCCTGCTTCTCCTGTGTCTGCTGCGCAATGGCTGCTCCTCTTTTAGTGCTGCACAGACAAGACCGGCTGATATTGCTCCGTGACCGTATGCATGGATGCTTCGGTACACTACCACTGGCAGCTCTTAGTGTGTCTTATGGGTTGTCCTTCCGCTTTGCATACTTTACTTGCGTGCAACCAGTCTTTTCATGTCTACAATGTCCGTTTACATGGGCGTTGGATTTATGCCTCTCCAATTCGTCATGTCCGGACCCGGATTTCGACCAGCTGGTGGGTCCCTTAGTGGCCCATGAGCGGGACTGTTCTGGGGTTGGCTTTATGGCGCATGGGGCTGCACTTAGAATCTTGGCTCAATGGGATGTCTGTGAGGCTGCGCAGAATCTCCTACTTCAAAGTTACATCGAATATCACGCAAGTTGTCCGGAGATGCTGATGGAGGCACCCGCATATGAGGAGCACACTTGTTCATTCGATTTGATAAACTGGATGGCATCCCTTATTTCTACCAACGACAATGATTTCCTTCTGGAAGGTGTTGCATTTTTTTGCTCCTACACTCTGATGGATTAAATTCACCAGTCCTTGGATTTCCGATGCCTTTTAACAAAATTACTTTTTTTCCTACTAGGTGTTTTTTTCTTTCACTCGCACCTTTTGAACTCTGCTCGCACTTTTTGAACTCTGTTTTTGTACTATGTCTACATGCGATGGCCTTACCAGGGGGAGGGTGTAGTATGGATTGTGGGTCCATCGCTGCAATGAGGCTGCTTTTGCGCACAACACTGAATGCATAGATTTCACAAGACTCTGTTTGTGCCCTTTCACATGAGAACTGTCTGCTTTTTGCGTTCTCTGCAGGGCTCTGAGGTTTAGTCTGCACACGATGTACAAGGTCGATCAACAATGCCCCTTGTTATTCTGTTCTGGTCAGTCCCTCGAACCTAGACATAACATGACACACAGCTGCACTACTGAAAATCGTATGCTTTAATATTGCAAGCTAAACATGTTGTGCAGGCACTTGGAGAGACTCCTTTCCGAAGAGAAGAGCTGTGCTTGTCCTGAGATGTAAACCTTTCATCTAGGCCTTGAGGTATGGGGTCTGCTGACAAAGCCCAGAGGTCTTCTTTTTTATAATAAACTATTTCTTACCACGGGGAGGGTGGTTAGGTATTGTAGCCCTTTTCCACTGTCTTTATAAAATGATATCCCCGTTTGTATTCTATGGACTTGTGACAATGCTGACTATATTGTGTTTATGCACTTTGCTGCTAGTAATGGCACGTGTACTGTACCATAGAGCGCGTTAGTTAAATAAACATTTTAAACTATACCGTGACTCTGATTACTCGCATTCTTGACAGGTATGAGTGAGTGAGCGAAAGTGTTGTCTGGCTCCCGCGATTCCTGAGAGAGTCGGGAGTGTCGTGTTCTGGGTTGTCTAATCATTGGTAGCTTCACTGTTAGTCGGAGACCAAATGAGACACTATAGCTAGTCGGTTTGGGATTTTGGGTACTAATGTGGTAGGTTGGTATTCACTGAGGTCCTGTTTTCCTGCGCATAGTTCTGTATATGTGCAGAATCCCTGCAACAATAATACATCCTTTTCAAAAATAGAAGGTTTTTGGAGTATCTCTACAGACATTACAAGTAATAAGAGGTCTTAAAAAAAGAAAGAAGCATTGTAGGAAAGTAGGATCTGCTTTCATGGGTACTCCCAGTTTTTGCTTGGTGTCAGTATGATCTGATAGAGACTTCTAGCTGCAGATTCCTTACCTTTGAATTTCCCAGGCGTCAGGCTGGATCCGGAAACTTTTGCTGAGCAATACCCCTTGCGCGCGACGTCGGGTGGCTCCATTCGGCTCCGCGTGTCGTCGATGATGTCGGTAGCGTCGATTATGACGTTGCGGTGCCTACATAGGCGCCACCCAGGTGCGTGGACGTCAGTTCTTTTCTTTCCGCACCGGTTAAGCGCCGATCCGGGAAGAGCTACCCCTCTGCTGCTTTTTGGCAGGCTTTTTTCTTGACTTTTGTCAAAATATTTGACGACTTCGTGTGCAAGGGATGTCGGGTAGGAAGACAGGTTTTGAACCGTGCAGGACTTGTTCCCGCATGATGTCGGTTACCGATCCCCACCGCGTATGTCTGTGGTGTCTTGAACGCAACCACGATTCGAAGTTGTGTTCACACTGCCGGGCGATGGCTCCGAAGACCTTGAGGGAGTAGGCATTGAAGTTGCTCGCGGCCCGGCAGTCGACACCGTTGAGCGAGACTCCAAGGAGGTCACGATCCCGTTAGAAGAAGAGGAGGTCGCGGGATCGCTCTCGGAGCCCTAAGTCCTCTTCCTCCCATTCGAGGTCATCTGGACACTTTGGGAAGAGGCACAATAAGAAGAAGTCCAAACGGACTTCGACTTCACCTCAACTGGCGTCCGTCGTCGAAAGAGGTAAGGAGCACCGACGCTCTAGGCACGTTCTGCGGAGCCGGAGCCAGAGTCGACTTCGCGCCTCCCTCCATTTCTGGGAGCCGGAGCGACTCCCGCTCAAATTAAGGATTTTTACGAGGCCATGCGCTGCGTATTTGAGTGGAACGACCCAGTTGGTGAGCCCTCTGGCCCCGCGGGGTCGGATGGGGCCCCATTGGGTTTGACGTCACCGGCGTCGGCCACAGCCCCGGTGAGGCCTCAGGGGTCCGATCTCGGATCCGGTTCGACGCCGGTCGTACCAACGCGACCTTCCCCAGCGTCGAACCCGAAGTCAGTGCCAGCGGCGTCGCCGGCGGCTGTCGGTGGCGCAAGCCCCATCCTCATCCCCGACGACATGGAGCCGGAATGGCGTCGTTCGACGCCTATTCCGACGTCGACAGAACCCAGGGGTTCTATGTTGTCGCCTGAGCACTTTGTGGACATGCTAGGCTCAGTAGAGGAATGGGAGGAGTCTGGAGACCCTTTAGAGAACCAGGATGTCTCTGAGGAGACAATGGACTGGTATGGGGAACTTGGGGAAGCCAGTGGTCTGGATACTTCCCCAGACTCTGGCATGCTCTTTCCACCTACAGTGGCTACGGAGGAGGGGGCGTCCTATGCTATGGTGGTTAAGAGGGCAGCTGAGGTCCTTGGACTGGAACTGCCCTCAGTGCAGGTCAGGACTATTCTCCTGACCGAAGTGCTTCAACCTGGAGCTTCCACCTCTGAACCCCTTTTACCCTTTAATGAGGCACTTACGGACGTCCTACTAGGAACTTGGTCCAAGCCTAGCACAGGGGCTCCTGTGAACAGGACGATTGCACGCCGCCATCGCCCAGCACCGGGCGACCCAAAGTTCCTCAGCCAACACCCCACCCCAGAACATTTGGTGGTGCAGGCCTCTGCTTCCCAGGGCGCATTCCCTTCCGCCCCTCCGGATTGGGAATCCAAGAGACTGGACTCATTGGGGAAGAAGATGTTTTCTTCCTCCAGTCTGGCATTGCGGTCGGTGAAAACCGCATGCTTATTGGGCCGTTTCTCCCACTCTCTTTGGGAGACGGTTGCGCAGGTGCTGCCACAAGTTCCGGAAGAGGCCCGGGCTGTGCTCTCCCACGCTGTCAAGGACGGGAGAGATGCGGCAAAATTCACCATTCGGTGTGGTTTGGATACGACCGATTCGCTGGGCAGGTCTATTTCAACGACAGTGGCCTTGAGGCGCCACGCCTGGCTTCGTACTTCTGGCTTCTCGGGGGATGTCCAAGCCAATTTGATGGACATGCCCTTTAATGGAACCTGCTTTTTGGGGAAAAGGCTGACTCGGCCCTGGTCAGGTTCAAGGACTCTCGAGCTACGGCCAGATCCTTGGGCCTCTCCTCCACTCCTCGTGGCCAGTCTTCCTTTCGCCCCTTTCGTGGCAACAGAAGGGGTTTACAACCGCGTCAGCCCTATCCTGGCCACCGTCCCGCACAGACTACCCAAGCCGTGCGTGGACGTGGACGCAGTACATTCCGTCCTCGGAATGGAGTTTAGAAGTCGTCCGCCACACTGCCCCCAGCAGCCGCAGCCTCCAAGCACTCCTAGGCTGATTCTGCAGGACCACACTACTCCAGTGGGTGGGAGAATTCCTCATCATCTCCACCGCTGGATATCTATAACAACAGATAAGTGGTTCTTGCAGATCGTCCAGGAGGGCTATTCTCTTCCTTTCCTTTCTTTTCCTCCTACTATTCTGCCAGATCAGGTACGGCTGGCGGAGGATCACTTAAAGCTGCTCCAAGAGGAAGTTACGGCTCTTTTGGCCAAAGGAGCTATAGAAAGGGTTCCAGTTTCAGTAGTAGGCAGTGGCTGTTATTCCCGCTACTTTCTGATTCCGAAGAAGAACAAGGGGCTTCGGCCCATTTTGGATCTTCGGACCGTCAATTTCTTCCTCAAACAGGAGAAATTCAAAATGCTCACATTGGCTTAGGTCTTGTCTGCCTTAGACCAAAGAGACTGGATGGTAGCGCTGGACCTGCAGGATGCCTATTTTCACATTCCCATCCTGCCGGGCCACAGGCGTTACCTGCAGTTCAAGGTAGGCCACGAGCACTTTCAGTTTACCGTGCTCCCCTTTGGCCTTACCAGTGCCCCTCCTGTGTTCACCAAGGTGATGGCGGTGGTTGCAGCTCATCTGCGCAGGTTAGGGGTTTCAGTCTTCCCCTATCTCGACGACTGGCTGTTGTAGGCGTCCTCGTCCCAGGCAGTCGTCTCCCACCTTCAGACTACGGCGGACCTCCTGCATTCGCTGGGGTTCTTTATAAACGTGCTGAAGTCACACCTGAATCCTTCTCAGTCACTTCCTTTCATCGGAGCTGTTCTGGACACAGTGCAGTTTCGGGCTTATCCTCCCGAGCAGCGAGTCCAGGATATTCAGGTTATGATTCCGATATTTCAGCCTCTATCCTGGATTTGAGTGAGGTTGACTCTGAGGCTGTTGGGCCTCATGGCCTCCTGCATCCTGTTGGTAAGACACGCGAGATGGCGTATGCGGGCTCTGCAGTGGGACTTGAAGTTCCAATGGGCACAGCATCAGGGGAATCTCACCGACATGGTTTAGATCTCAGAAGTAACTGCGAAGGATCTGCAGTGGTGGTTAACGAACCGAGATTGGGTCAAAGGCAGACCTCTCTCCCTTCCCCAACCGGACCTCACAATCTTGATGGATAAGTCACTTCTGGGATGGGGCGGCCACTTGGGAGAGATGGAGTTCAGGGGTCACTGGTCTCCGGCGGAGACGGGGCTCCACATAAACATGTTGGAGCTCAGAGCGATTCGCTTGGCACTGAAAGCATTTCTTCTCTCTGTCAAGGGGAAGTTGGTGTAGGTGTTCACGGACAACACCACCGCCATGTGGTACTGCAACAAGCAAGGTGGGGTGGGGTCATGGACCTTTTGTCAAGAGGCCCTGCGTCTCTGGACGTGGCTGGAACATCAGGGCATAACCCTGGTGGTTCAACACCTGGCAGGTTCTCTGAACGCCAGGGCAGACAATCTCAGCCGTCGATGCCTAGCGGATCACAAATGGCATCTCCAGTCGAAGGTGGCGCAAGGTCTCTTTCAGCAGTGGGGAGAACTTTGGTTAGATTTGTTCGCCTATGAAGAGAACGCGCAATGTCAGCAGTACTGCACGCTGGAGTTTCCAAGGCGGCTATCGCTCGGCGACACGTTTCGTCGCAAGTGGAGCTCAGGCCTGTTGTACGCCTGTCCGCCCATACCACTCCTGCCCAGGGTTCTGAAGAAGATCAGGAGCAACCAGGTCCAAGTCATCCTTGTGGCGCCGGACTGGGCAAGGAGAGTCTGGAATCCAGAGCTTCTGAGCATGAGTGTCGATCCTCCGATCAGGCTGCCCCTTCGGGAGGATCTTCTGTCGCAGCAGCAGGGGAGGGTTCTCCACCCGAACCTGTCAACTCTGTGCCTCCGTGCGTGGAGATTGAGCGGCGGCAGTTGATGGCTTTTGACTTTCCTCCCGAGGTCTGTAATGTTATTCTGGCGGCCAGGCGGCCCTCCACTAAGTCGGTATACGCCTGCCGTTGGCAGAAATTTGTATTATACTGTACAGAAAGGTCTATTGACCCTCTTTCTGCTCCTCTTTCTACTGTCTTTTTATTCATTCTGACCCTTGCCCAGCAGGGCTCTGCTTTGGGAACTCTCAAGGGTTACCTTTCTGCTCTGTCTGCTTTTTTGCGGCTGCCAGACCAACCTTCTCTCTTTAAATCTCCTATTGTAAATAGATTTCTTAACGGGCTGGTTCACTTGTTTCCACCCACGCCCTTTATTATGCCACAATGGGACCTTAATTTGGTCCTCACTTATTTGATGTGCGCTCCTTTTTGAGCCTTTGCACAATTGTCCCCTCCGGTTGTTGACCATCAAAACAGCCTTCTTAGTGGCGATTACATTGGCCCGGAGTGTGAGTGAGTTACAGGCGTTATCCAGCTCGCCTCCTTATTTTATGTCTTTTCAGGACAAGGTGGTGCTTTGCACCAGGGCATCTTTTTTACCAAAGGTTGTGACCCCATTCCATCTGGGTCAGTCCATCACTTTTCCCACCTTCTTTGCTCCCCCACATCCCTCTAAGGAAGAGGAGCGTCTCCATCGACTGGACCCAAAAAGAGCGTTGTCGTTCTACCTTGACCGCACAAGAGAGTTCCGGGTGGATGACCAACTCTTTGTGGAGTATGTGGGAGCAAAAAAGGGAAAGGCAGTGCAGAAAAGAACCATCTCTCGCTGGGTTGTTCTCTGCATTAAAATCTGTTATGCCTTGGCGAAGAAGCAGCCCCCTGAGGGATTAAGGGCCCATTCCACCAGAGGAAAAGCTGCAACTACAGCCTTGGCTCGGGGTGTCCCAGTCCAAGACATCTGTCAGGCAGCGACGTGGTCATCATTGCACACGTTCGCAAAACATTATTGCCTTGATGGTCAAGTGCGCAGGAACGGGCCCTTTGTGCTCAGTCCTGCAAGACTTTTTAGTCTAGTCCATGAGTCCGCAACCCACCGCCGGGATGGTATGGCTTGGGTATCTGATTCAAAGGTAAGGAATCTGCAACTAGAAGTCTCTATCAGATGAACAAGTTACTTACCTTCGGTAACGCATTATCTGGTAGAGACTCTATCTAGCTGCAGATTCCTTACAGCCCCACCCATGCCTCCCCGCTTTGCGAACTGATGGTGTAGGTCTAGGGTTTCTCCCCTTTCAGGGCCCTAGTTTTGCACATATTTACGTCAGTCACTTCGTGGCTCTGCGCTTCTGGCGTTGAAAAACGAAAAGTATTGACGTCCGTGCGCCTGGGTGGCACCTATGTAGGCACCCCGATGTCATAACCGACGCTACCGACGTCATCGACGACACACGGAGCCGAATGGAGCCACCCGACGTCGCGCGCAAGGGGTATTGCTCAGCAAAAGTTTCCGGATCCAGCCTGACACCTGGGAAATTAAAAGGTAAGGAATCTGCAGCTAGATAGAGTCTCTCCCAGATAATGCGTTACCGAAGGTAAGTAACTTGTTCTTTTTGACTAGTCTGACTGGGATCCTGCTAACCAGTCACTGTGCTTTCTCCCTAAATTGACCATGGTTAGTGCTTCTGTACATGCACAATTGGCTACTAGTGTACCCTTGTAAGTCCCTAGTATATGGTACTGAGGTACCCAGGGCATAGGTACACCATGAGTCTCCCATGGGCTGCAGCATGTATTGTGCCACCCATGGGAGTCCACTTAAACTGTGACTACAAGCCTGCCATTGCAGCCTGTGTGAGTTAGTGCTTGCACCTCTCACGACCGATACAAGTTTCCTTATATCTGAGATCACTGCACTTAAAACATATAAGTCACCCCTATGGTAGGCTCTTCAGTCCTGAGGGCAGGGTGCTTGGTTATAAGTGTGAGGGTGCCCCTGCATGAGCAGGACACCCTACAAACCCCAGAGTCGATTCTCCAGGCTTTGTAAGTGCGGTCAGCCATTTTAATACATACAGTGGACATCAGTCATTATGAGATGTCTAACTATATAGTGGCTACACCGAACCCGGTCATATTTGGTATCAAACATGTTGGAATCATACCTCAACACCGATTCCAGTGTTGGAAGTATGACCCCATGTACTGGGGGGCTCCCTTAGGGTACCCCCCATATACTACCAGTAACAGCCTTTCAGGGTCTGACAGCAAGCTAGTGCAGCTGCCGACCACAGACATGATTCTGCCCTTCTGCTACTGAGCCAAGCTCAAGCAGGGGAAGGTAGAACAACAGGTTTCCTGTCGCAGGGAGATGTGACCACCTCCCAGACAGGACTTAGTGTATTGGGCTGGGGTGGGGGCGCTTGCCAGCACCACCAGACTGCTTTGAAGAACACATTTGGTGTCCTCCTTGCATACTCCAGTTTGAGCCAGTTCAGAGAGCCCTTGGCTCCCGCTCTGGCACGAAACTGGACAAAGGACATGGGAGTATCCTCCCCTCTTTCCAGCCCCTCCTCTGAGAGGGACCCCTGAGCCTTTCTAACCCTTACCTTAAGATACTTAAGGGCTTCCCTGTGGGTGGTTCCTTAGATTTGTTGTGGGACAAGTCTCAAGCCTTAAACTACTTCACTCTTTGACCATCTGGACACTTGGACTTCGCCTGGAACTGAGACTGCATCAAGGAAGACTCCTGCTGCTCCTGGTCTCACAGTTCTGCAAGTCTTCTTCGTCATCTGTGTCTGTGCTTCTTTCAGGATCTTTACTAGACCTGTGGGCATCAAGGACACTTAAAGTAATGACCCTTGGAGTAAAGGAGTCACTCCCCTGCAACTCCCTTGAGGTCTGACCTGTCCTCTCTGTAATTTTAAGGCCAGTATCCCTTGTTGGAACCGCTGGGACCGAAACCCTGTGCACCGCGTTGACTTGCCATTGCCAAGGCTTGTTGGCTCAGCACTCCAGAGATCTTCAGGGTACAAGAAGCTCCAACCTCCAGCATCTCTTCCTGTCAAGAACAGTGTCCTCACCGCATCCTCTGCATTGTGGGATTTCCTTCTTGGTGAGCTGCTCGAGGTCCTCTTGCGACTCCTGTTCCTTCGGCTGTTTGTTCCTCTTGAGGGTCTTCTTCTGCTCCAGTGGGCTCCCTTGCTTGCTCAGGGCCTGCTCTGTCTCTCCTGCTTGTGGTGAGTCCTTTGGACCTTGCTGGTCCCAACGTTGCTCCTTCTTCTCTCTCCATGCCAGTTGCAGCTGCCAAGGCTTGTTGGGGCTCCCGCCGGACACTGACCCCCTGGTTCTCGACTTCCGATGTGGGACAGCTCATGCACAGCTCCTGGTCTTCCTCAACGTCGCCTGGTCCTTACAGCTGCAGCAACAAGGACACCATCAACACTTCTGAACTGTCTGACATCGGTGGGCATTGCTCTTCCATGCCTCCTGATCACCTCTGAGTGGCATAGACTTTGTCCTCTCTGCTTACAAGTTCTTCACTTCAAGAATCCACACTTGGATTCCACCGGACTCTTGCACAGTCTTCTCCACTGGCATATTTTCTGACGTCCTCCATTGTTGTCTACAGTGGTTTCCAAAGTCACTTCGCACCTATGCACCCGGCTTCCCTGGGGAAGGTATCCTGGTTTCTGGGGTATCCACGGGTGGGGTGACTCTCCAACCTTCTGTCTTCCTCCACTGGGAAGGGCTTTTCTTTTCGAAAACTGCAATTGTGACTTTCCCGTTGACTTCTGTTAGGCATGCGGCTGTGTTTTCATTGTGCACACAGCCTCCGTGGGGTTCCTGGGTATTTGCCTTGGGTGGTTCCTTGTGTCCCCAGCTCCTCTGAGGCTCCTGGTCCAAGCCCCAACTTTGGTTGCAGTTCGCATTCCACTTTTTAGGTCTCGCCTAGCGCAGCGCGCATGCGCTGCCCTAGGAGAGGGTTCTTGGAATCACTTCAGACTTCCAAGAGCCTTCTCCGTGTGGGTCGGCCTCCTCCCACACAATCCATTGGCCTTTGCGTGTGGCTTTCAAAAATTGAAAGCCCGCAACTGGCCAAAGGCGGGATCATGTCCCGCCTTCTCGCTAAATGTTGACTCCCATGGCCTAGGGTTCTCGGGAGCGAGCAGCAGCGTGGCCGGGTGCCAGCTGCATACTTAACATTCCTTTCAGTGCGCGCGCACCACACGCGGTCTTGACTTGTTATTTCTACACAGATCTCAAGTCGTTTCATGTTAGCCGTAATAGCGCATGCCTTCCTTGTTCTTTCTTCGTATTTTTCGAATTTCTGTCCTGAATTCCTAATGAAGGAGCTGGCACTCGGTGTGACCTTCGGCAGATTGTTTTTATTGCATTATGCCTCGACATATGCATCTCTCTGTTTCCCAGTGCCAGGCGGAACAGCTGACTTCGGGTTTGGGTGCTTGGTTACCAGTAAAGAGCAGGCTCTGCGCCGCCAGCCGATGCGCAGCATTAGAAGATTTCTTTAACCTCTGAAGCACGGAGGTATAACTTGCCCCATGCCTTCTTGGAAAGTATTTGAACTGGTTCGGCTGCTTGTAATTTTAGTTGATAATGGCTACTTTTTATTACCTGGCATTTTTGGATTGCACGAGTTCAAATTGTGGCGATGGGGCCTTTATTTCTCTGCCATCCATTTAGAATCCTATCCAGAGTAATTTCGTGAAAGACCAAGTTGTCCTTTGCTATGAGAAAGAATGGGCGTTTTCTGACTGTCTTGAAAACATGGAATGTATGCAGGGCGTAGAGCAGGCCCCTGCAGCGCAGGGGTCTTCAACCTGCCAGTGGGTCCTTTTTAGGACAAGGCCATTGGATATCTCTGAGATAGGGGCGACTCAGGGGCCTCTCATCTCATGTTGCAGGGGGCACCGTCATTTTGCGGCACGCCACTGAATGCACGGAAGAGCTGCCTTGGTGTGATTGGGCCTGGCTTGGCGGAGCCCTCTTTCACAGGGCATCCGAGCTGTACATCACACAGGCCTTTCATTTTCCACACTCTGCTGTGTCAACAGCTCCCTTACAGCTGCGCAGCAGTCTGATGCAGCCCGTCGTGCAGCACTTCTGCGGTGCAGCCCTGGTGTGCTGGAAAGAGACCCCTTGGTTTCCATTCCCCCGTCATGCACCGCGCCCTGTGACAATGTCCCCTTCTCACCCTTCAGGCTCACTCATGTTGACTACTGCAAAAAGAACAATTGATGGACCGAATGCTGAATGCCAAACATTCACCTCGAATACAGAGATCTGGGCCTAAATACATTGTTTTTTTTGCCTACCATGCCATTCCAGTTTAGACCCAGCGATATGCAAATCAGTCTTGACCTTGCTCCCCATGGGAACAGTCCAGCCAAAACTGCGAGGCGAGGTCCTCCCTGGACCGGAAACAAGCATCCTAGGACCGGTTTCAGGTATCACTCCATATCAGCCAGGCTAGCTTTATTACTGTGGCATAGTGAGCACGGCACCCACCACTGGGCTTTCCCTCCATGTTTCAGCACCCAGGCTAATGTGCTGCATAGCTAAATACATATAAGGTCCCAAAGGCGAGACCAATTGCATTGCAAATGCTTGTTTAGTATATGGTTTGGTTTCACCCTGGAGACCACTGTATTCTGTACTTACTTACCTCTTGGCAAGTGATTTATTGTTGTGTTGATATCTCTGGGTAGGAGATATACCAATGTGTTAGTGAGTGTTGTGTAATAAATAGACATATTTTTATATATGCACTGTGTGGGTCTTTTTCATTTAACCTACACTATATGATTAAACTGGTAAAACAAGCTGCTCAATACTCCTTCAAGATAAGCCTGAAGGCTGCTCTCCACAATTACCTGTTTGAGAGCTTTCTGTGGTTATCAGAGACCACTAAAATCACCATAAGGGTTGTCTGGGTTAGTGCAGGGTGCTACACTTACAAAAGTGTGCACCATATACTAAGCCAGCCTCCTACAATTATCAAATTAAGACCTTTGATATTTTTCCTGGATCCAGACCTCCAGGCTGTTGCAGTCATGCTGGATGCTGCCAAAGCATTCAGTTCTATTGAGTGGGGCTACATGTTCAGTATATTACAGAGAATGGGGATACCCGAGTTCTATTGCAGATGGGTCCGGCTGCTGTATACAGACCCAACGGCGAGGCTACGTGTGGATGGCCTGACACTTGAACCCATACGGATCTGCAGAGGGAGGAGACAGGGCTGCCCCCGCTCCTACATACTTTTATCTCTGGTACTGAAGCCACTGACTTGCATCATCAGATAGTGCGATAAGGAGTCGTCACTGCGTTTCGCATTGCGACCCATAGGCATTTCCCTGTATGCTGACGATATGGTGCTGTTCGTCAGAGAACCTCAGCGCCACCTGGCACCGCTACTCCGCGAGTACACCAGGTTCGGGCGTTTCTCCGGGCTTACAATAAATTGGGGTAAATCTTTTGTAATATCCTTAACCGAGCGTATGGCCCCGTATGACCTGGAATACCTGCTCACCTGGTCCACGGACCCAGTGAAATATCTGGGGATATGGGTGCACAGGGATCCAGAGCTGGCAATGAGAGAAAACTATGGCAAAGCTTATACAAAACTGGAACAGTTAGTATCCAGCTGGATAAAATTGCCATTATACCTTGCTGACCGAATTGCCTTGATCAAAATGATTGTACTGCCGGGTTTTTTTTATACTTGTTCTGCCATATCCCCATAACTCTGTCCAACCAGTTCTTTAAAGACATACGCTCTCAATTGGTGTGACTTGGGTGGGGTGGTAGGCAACCTCGAGTAGCGTGGGATACACTTACTCTGGACTATAAGAGAGGAGGTTTTAGCGTGGCAGATCTGCACCTATATTATCTCTGTGCCCAGGCGCAATATGCGCACTATTGGTACGGCCTTCACAAATTTATCCCGCATATAGCGGTAGAAGATGGAGACACGCACCCAATCCCACTACACAGCATCCTCACTCACTGTAGACGTGGAACACCCAGAGTCTAAATAAACACCATCGACTGCACGATCGCCACTTGGCAGACTATAGGCCACAAAGCAGCTAAGCTCCCTCTATACGCCCGATGCTCCCACTAGCGCATCACGCAGCCTTATCTGTCACGCAAGAAACAGGAGCCATGTCCACATAAAGCACGCTGGCATCACAAAAATGCAGAATTTATACCCCAATTGTAAATTTATAACCACAGAGGATATACAGTATATACAAAACAAAACCCTACTGTTTATGTTTACATATCACAGGCTACGGATGGCCGTCCATGCCTGGTATCGCACCTATCCTGAAGAACCGCCAACATTGCAAACACTACAGCTGCTCTTAACCAGCCCCACTCGTCATAAGTTAATTACTAAACTATATAGTGCGGCCCGGGATGAAATCCTTTTGGATACTAATAAAAGCCTTGATCGCTGGAACGATACGATTGACCCTCCCCTTACTGTAGTAGAGTAGGAACACTGCTGCAGATTATCGGAAGCTCAAACCTCAAACGGCAACCTATGCATCATCCACTTTAAATACCTACATCAAGTTTATCACACACCCGCTCGGCTGCACAAATATGGAATCAGGGACACTGATTCATGTAAAAGATGTAGGGCACGAGGGGCGGACTTCATCATCTAACATGGGACTGCCCGCTCATTTACAAGTTCTGGACAGAGATTATAAAACACCTGCAGGAAATGACTGCCGTCACTATACAGTGCACCCCTCACGTTTGTCTGTTGGGCCGGTCTCCCCATTTGAAAGGTACAGTGGGTAAATTTGTCAAAATTGCGCTGCTGCTTGTGAAAAGAAGAGTGTTGATACATTGGGAGGGTAGGACATCTCCGATGCTGGAGCACTGGATCAAAGACCTAGTGTATTGCAAAGAGAACCTGGTAACATATGCTGAAGAATGCCCCAAGGACATATGGGCGCCACTTATAGACTACTTAGGACAAAAAGACCAACCCAACCTGGTGGATGGCTCGACCTAAACACCTGCCCACAATATACCATTTCAGTGTAAAGCCAAAAATGTTATCTGTGCATGGGTAGGATGGGCGGGAAATATGCACTGCAAGCCATACGATGTTTGTTTTTGTCACTTTTTGAAAAACAAATTAAAAAAGACCTTTGATATTTTAATGTGAACTGTGAAAACTCAACAATTTAAAAGAGTGAAATCACTAAGACTCGAAGAAGCTATTTAGTGAATCACATATCTAATGACTGCAATTTTACAAGAATATTTATTTACAAGAGTAGCACAAGCCTTAAAAATATTGGATAAAGAGATTGAATGATTGCATATATATATATTTATATTTCATTTTCGGAACGTCATAGAATATTGTGCATTTTCTCAAGTAAGGTTAATGTTTTATTTCAAACCACTGGTGTAGTGTAGTGTAAAGCTTCTATAATTTAGAAGACTTCAGTTCAGGTAGTTCTAGAGGGGCATAGGGACCACCTTTTGCTCCTGTGGACATCACAGAACTCAGGTATTCCTGACAGGTTTAAGTGCTCAAAAGATAAAGATTTCACCCGAGCAGAAAGGCTAAAGGTTTGATATAAAGGCTTTAGCAGGAATATTAAAAAATATGCAAAAGCGATTAAATAGCACTGTAGAGTAGAATAAAACCTTAAAGCAAGAGATAAAAAGGTCCCATTAGGAATCCCGCCATATTTTACAAAAGATGGACGAGTTAGTGGCAAGAACATCATCTGTACCTAGAGGAGCTAAGACCCTTAATAAACCATCCACAACACAGACATCAGAATTATCAACTCAAATAATTCATGCAATTTCCCCTAATATTTCTTTAGCCCTCCCAAGTGATCTAGTGGGGACCTACATAAAGCACAATTTTTTTAACACAATGTTATTTGCATTTTTTGTGCACACGTGTTGTATTTGCAGAAAACCAGTCCAAGGTAGCATTTATACTGTCTTATCTGATTAGTGATGCAGATGCCTGGTCCATGCCTTTGGTATCTCAAAATGACCCAATATTTTATGATTTTGAAAAATTCAAGTCTTAATTTCTTCGAATATTCAATAGAAGATCTATAATTCAAACTACAGACAATGATTCTTTTCCACCCTGTAACGGGGATCCAGTGAAGCATGTCTATGCCTGTTTTCCGGTCCTGCTGTGATGCTTTTTTCATCTGAAACAGTGTACAGAGCTCTTTGCCTTTAGGATTTAAATCCGTGTGTCTTGTGCTTGGCAGTTGATGAGTACGGATCCTCATGCTATCTGCATGTGGTGCTTGTGCGAGCACCACAACGCTGAAGAGTGCAACCCCTTCCAACGGCTGAAACCGAAGGCGCTGCAAGAGTGACGAATGAAGCTCCTGATGGCGTGGTTGTTGAGGACTTCAGTACTCCTAAGCGGTCGACTTTGCAGTCTGTGGTTCGGCTACGGAGCCGCTCCAGAGGCCGTTCCCATGAGCGCTGCGTTACATCCTGTGAATGAGGTCAACGGTCCAAGTCTCATGGTAAGTGCCGTCGTAGGCGATCAAAGTCACGGTTTTACGGGGCTTCTTTGTCTCACGATATTGTTTTAGGCAGCTCCTCACATCCTTGTGCTGAGGACTCCTTGCAAGAATCGCTCCCATGCCTCCATTCATTCCCTGGAGCTGGGGCAACTTGGGCCCAGATGAAAGAGTATTATGATGCTCTTCATTTCATCTTTGGACCCTCACCATCCTCTGGAGCACCTCGGGCCCCAAGAAGGTGATGGGTACAGTGGCTGCGTCTTTGCCAATGGATTAATTCTGGGCTGCAGTCAGGCCCTTAGGGACACCGGTATGTAGCCCATCAGGGCTCACACCTTTGGAGCCTACTGACTCCGTAGCAACATCGGCTGTTCCTAAGAAAAGCATTGTGGTGGCGGCAGAAGGCTCCAAATGGGAGTCAATGCACGACCCTGCAGAGAGTCTTGCGGCATCAACATCCCTCGACTAATTCTGTCCATGACGCCCTCGAGCGACGTCCTTTCATTCCTGATCCTGATGTCGATATGGCAGCATGTCCACGTCGATCGGCATCGTTTGCGGAGCCGGTAATTCAGAGTTCTTTGGAGTCTATGGAAGGAAATGAGGAAGAGGTGCAGCTTGTGAATCCACCTCCTATGATGGATAGCTGGATCTCGGAGCTAGGTGAAGCAAGCGGGTTAGAATCAGGGCATGACTGGTAATTCCGGGCACCAGGCAAACCCCGGTAGGCTGGATGGGGTGGGGGCCGGTTTTTTGACAGGGGGCCGGTTTTGTTGCTGGGGCCGATTTGTCTACACTCCGCGTCTCCTCGCTCCGCTCAAGCACAAACAACTATCTGCATAATGCTGGTGCTGCACGCACCGTCCATGTCCGTGACCCGATTTCATTTAATAAGGCCAGGCCTGAATAAGGCTCTGATTATTAAATGAAATCCACCTGCACCATGCAGCGCGCAGGGCGCAGATGTCCCCGCCGCCGCGTCTGCGCGGTCTTACAGTTCACCCTTAGGGTGGGGCTGGTGTCTGGTGATGATCATGCGCATTGCTGGGCTCGCGCAATAAAAAGTGCGTGTGACGAGGTCGAGGAGGCAGGCAGCCCGGAGGCCAGAGAGACAACAGAGAAAGAGAGGCACCCCAGAATTTAATTAAAAGCCCCCCTGTCTGCCGCCCGCAGACAGGGGGGCTGTCCACTGTTGTTTGCATGCAATACCTGTCTGATCATGGCACTGTCTGTCTGGGTGGGCGTCGCGACCGGACCGGGATTAAAAGCAAAAGGTTAGGCCCCGGCCCGGTCCCGCAGCGCAGTGGATTTGTGAGCTGGGCGGTCCAGAGCGAGGTCAGGCCTGTCAGGGGTGTGGTGGCTGGCCTGACTCTAGGCTATGAGGAGCGGCAGCGATGATGTGTACACTAGCATTCTGGGTGACCCAGATGCTAGTGTGTACACCAGGGCCTGCACAATGGCACAAACCTTGGAGGAGCGAAGACAGGGAGTTATTTTGGGGTAAAGACTCGTTGTTCACCTTGTTTTGACCTTTCTGCTCTCTTGATCTTCGAAAGAGAGTTGAGAGCCAACCTGGCAGATCGAGGGAATATTTTTTTCATAGTCGGTCTCAAGAATTGTTAACTGACAATGTCAATAGAATATCTATATTTATTTACTTTGGTGCTTTTAGTGCAAACCTCACCCCTGGGCATTGGAGTGCTTTACGTAGAACAATTCAAGGTTACAATCAATGTTGTATCTCACACAGCAGGGAACGCACCAGCACAAGGGCCACCAGAAAGTGGGGGCGCTGGCAGGAATGGTGAGCAGCTGTCTAGGTAGGGAGGTGTCTGAATTTAGTTGGAATGGTGGTGGGGTCTTAAACCAGGCAAACGTCCAGGTTCTGACAGCACCACAGCAGCCCCCTTGCACAGGTGACTTTGTTTTCTGTTTTGCTTGTTTTTTAATTTTGGAGTTCCGGTATAATTGGGTGTTTGTTTGGTGTGTGTTAAGTACCACCTGCAGTCTTTAGATTCTCATGGAGGTTGGTGGATGAACGGGTAACGCTGCCTTTTTGTAGTGTTACAAATGTGGTGGTTTGCACCTGTGGCAGAACTGCATAATTCCAGCAGCCCTGGGTATTGTCGGCCCTTTTTTTTATTAATACTATTAGGAGATGATTGGCAGCTTGTAAACATAGGCTGACCTCATTCAGACAGTCACTGCTGCACACAGGCCGCTTAAATAATGCTGAACCTGTTATGTAGTGTTTTTTTTGTTGCAGTTTTAATACCAGTGACAACAGCACTAAACTCCGCCACAGAACACTTGTAAAGCAGCGCACATCCGGGACTTTCTTAACTTGCTGCTAGTGGTGGAGTGCAGGGTGTGAATGACGTCCCAGCAGAAGCAGACTGATGTACATGCAGTGTCAGTGTGACGTGGATCTGTGAACTCTGGTGTTGCCTCGATGCCTTTTCCTTCTGCTTCGCCCTGAAACACCACCTCCCTTCAATCAGCCAAAACGGCGTCACATAGAGACAGCTCCTACTCTTACACAATGTGATTCTGAATTGTCACAGCGCAGCAGTCTATCTCTGGCTTGACCCAAGCTGCACCTCTGATGATTAGAGCCACGAGGGGGGAGCATCGTGCAGTTCGAGGGCTACTCACTCACTGGGGCCGGCCCGCGCAGGCAGGGTGTGCCTTATGATTCATGTGCTGCAACAATTTTAGTTATCCTGGACGCCCCCCAGCACAATGCTCCTCCTGTTGCCTCATCACTTTCATTAACCTGGAAGCTAAAATCTAGGCCAAAATTCTGGCAACTAGATTGTGCAAAGCTGCTCAGTCACTGATACACAGTGACCATAACGCCGTCGCCTTTATACCCAGTCGCAGTATGAGACACTCTCTAGACTAAGACGTCTAATTGTCACCCTGGAATGATCCCAGTGCTGCAATAAGAGCGGGCCCTTGTCTTAATTGATTTTAAGAATGCTTTGACTCAATGCACTGGTTTTGTTCCAACTACCAGCCCGGATGAATTTTGGTAAACTTTTTCAGAGGCATTTGAGTGTCCTCACTAAGGACACCTGGGCGGCGGTCTGGGTTAATAGGACCTTGTCTGTCTTCCCCCTGCCCCATCCAAAGGGGCATAAGGCAGTGGTGCCCCCTCCTGCCCCTTGTGTTTACACAGGTTATTGAACAATCAGTCGCATGGGTCCGGTGCTATTGTGTAGATCAGTTGTTTCGGTGAAGGAAGACAGGATTTTGCTAAATGCGGATAATATTTTAATATGCATAGAAGACCCTGAACGATCTTTGCCCAGATATGCATATATGGGATATATGTGGGGACACGTCTGAATTCTTAGTTAAATGGGAGAAAACGATGTATATGCTGATAGCAGGTGACCATATAGACGTAGAGGAAGTGTCTACCCTTCTAAGGGCAAATGATCATTTTAAATACCTTGGCAATGTTGGGGCTGGTCTCACTTTTACTTTGTTCTCTCTGATTCACTACCCGTGTCTATTTTTGGTGCTCTCTGAAAGAATGTCTATGGGTACATATGACTGGGTGGGTAACCTGGTGCGCTTTAAGGTCATCATCTACTATTTACTGTGCTTTGAAAGTTGATACAATTGAATATGTAATGAAAAATGTGCTGTAAAATTCACCATTTTGGTCTGTCTTTTTCCAAAATTTACTTGGGGGGAGAACCCCCCCAAATCCCCCTAGTAGTGGTCGGGCACGCTCGCTGCGCTCGCTTGCTACGCGCCGCACGGGGGCTGGTCTGGCAAAATTTGCAGGGCTGCTTTCAGTTCCCAGTCCGGCCCTGGTAAGAATCGTCCCCTGCTTCTAGCCTTCTATCTTCTCCTGGCCTTGCCTCAAAGGCCAGCTCTTCCTTGGCAGATGTGCTAAGAAGGGTGGCGGATGTTTTACATTTGACTCTGCCTACGGTGGAGAAATCTACAGACACCCTCATTGTGGTTCTTTATCCCGGACAGTCAGGGATTGAGCCAGTGCTACCCTTTTGTGAGGCACTATATGATATTTTACTGGGGGTATGGGCTAAGCCCAATACTGGAGCGCCTGTGGACCGAGCTATTGCCCACAAGCATCAACCTTCCCCCGGTGAGCCTGATTGTTGTCTTCGCCAACCTACACACTACAGTTTTGTAGTTCAGGCCGCTACAGGTTCCCACAATATGGATAGTCTTCCTCATACTCCAGCTTACAAAGATTCTCAAAAGCAAGACTCTTGTGGAAAAAGTATGTTTTCATCCACCAGTGCAGCATTCCGTTAATACAGCTTGCGTACTAGGGCATTGGCACAGCTACTGCCATTGTTTCCAGAGGCTACTAGGGGCAAATTGAGTCAGTTGATTTTGGATGGACGGCAGGTGGCAAGGTTAATCATTAGGTGTGGAATGGACACCACTGATTCAAATGGTCAAGCCATGGCGTCATCTGTGACGTTACGCCGGCGAGCATGGCTTCGTACTACTGGATTTTCAGAGGTAGTCCAGTCAGTTTTAATTGACATGCCTTTTGATGGCGTTCATTTGTTTGGTGCCCCTGCGGATGATGCTTTGTGTAGTATAGGGACAGACGGGGTGGTATAGACCCTTAGCACTATTTCCTTCTTTCTTCTTGGTAGAGGAGATCTTTCTATACAAAGACTTCTCCTAGTTTGTGATTTGACTCAAAACTATAGTAGGATATGTGTTTTGCAGTGTAAAGTCACCGGTTTGTGTCTTCCTGTCTTTGCACATGTTATTTGTTGTATCAATGACAGGTTGTCTTTCTATGAGACCTTACATGAGATTTTTTTCCTACCAGTGGTAGAGTTTTGGTCATCTCTGCTGAGGGCATCCTCACTCAAAAGATTTAATTTTATGGTTCTTATGTGAAGACTATTACTTGGGGTCTTTGCTAGTGAAGGACCAGTCCGGTTATTTCACGGGAAATTCCGTTTCTTGGATTACAGTTTTCTCTTGGCAGCTTCTTAGCTTATTTCAGCAAGTAATATATTGTTGAAGTGAAGAAACGCAGCATCTGAAAGAAACACATAGTGATATATTCCTTACCTTAGAATATCCCCAGGCGTCAGACTGGATCCGGAACGTTTTCGTCAGCAGTACCCCTGCGCATCGGTAGGTGGCGTCGTGCGGCTCCGCGTCCGTCGTTGGCGTTGTGGTCGCCGAGATGACGTCGCGGGTGCTACTTAGACGCCGCCCACGCGCGCTGACGTCAGTTCTTTCTTTTTCCGCGCCAGCAAGCGCAGATCCGGGAAGAGCAGGAACCCCGAGTCAATTTTTGACTGACTTTTTGAGGCTTTTTGTCTCTGTTTTTCTTTGAGTCTTCGACTCCTGGTGCAGTAGGATGCCCGGTTTCAAGTCCTGCGGGGATTGTCACTGCATGATGTCGGTGACGGACCCGCACCGTGTGTGTCTTTTCTGCCTGGGGCGCGACCACGACCCCAAGTCGTGCTCCGACTGCCGGGCCATGGTGCCGAAGACTTTGCGGGAGCGGTCCCGAAAGTTGCTAGAAGCCCGGCAGTCGGCTCCGCGCCGTTCGAAGTCCCGGTCCAGAGGGAGGTCGAGGGACCGTGCGCGGAGTCATCATCATTGATCTTCGGGATCCAAGTCTTCGCACTCTGGGTCAGGTAAGATGAAGCACAAGAAGTCGAAGAAACGCCATTGTTCTCCAAATTCCCCTCGCGGGTCGCGCGACGCGGCTGAGGGTATGGGTGGTGCCACCCCCGCGGCTCAGGCGGAGTCCATGGAGTCGTCGCCCGACTACCCGCCCTTCCCGGGGTCGTCGGCGAATCTGGCCCAGATACAGGAGTTCCTGTCGGCCATGGCTCGCCTCTTTGGGCCGTCGGGTCCCGCCGGTGCGCCTTCGGGCCCCGCATGGGTGTCCTCGCGTTTCCTCGCCGGCGGCTCCGGCCCCGGCGTCGCTGTCGGCTCCAGCCAAGGCGCCGCAGGACACCCTTGGATCCAGGCCTGGATCCCGGTCGACGCCGGTTGACCTTGTTACGCCTCCACCGACGTCGACTCCATCGGCACCAATCCTGACGCCGCCCGCACCTCGGGACGACATTGATCTCAGTTTCAGCCCCGAGGTGGACACGGCGCAGAGACGGCGTCGATCGATGCCGTTCTCGACCCTGCTTGGGGATTTCTATCCCCATGTCCCTGCTCCTTATTTTAGACCTGTTGAACAGCCTGAGGAGTAATGGGAGGACTGGGAGGGGTCTGAGGACCCTCTTGCTGCAGCCTGCGAGTCTGAACAGGACTGGGCTGAGGAATGGGGGACGCCAGTGGTCTGGATACCTCACCAGACCTTGGCATGCTGTCTCCTCCTACCGTGGCTACGGAGGAGGGCGCCAGTTATGCAGTGGTGTTGCGTAGGGCGGCCGAGGCCCTACACCTCGAGCTCCCTACTGTGGCCGTCAGGACTAACCTCCTGACAGAGGTGCTTCAGCCAGCAGCTACTTCTGCGGAGCCGCTGCTTCCTTTCAATGAAGCCCTCTCTGATGTTCTTTGGGCACTTGGTCCAGGCCCACCACAGGGGCTCCTGTGGATAGGAACGTGGCCCGACGCCATCGCCCGGCTCCGGGTGACCCCATTTTCCTCTCCCAACACCCCACTCCCGAGAGCTTGGTTGTCCAAGCCTCTGCTTCCCCAACCGTCTTCCCTTCCGCACCACCGGATAGGGAATCCAAGAAGCTGGATCAGTTTGGGAAGAAGATTTTTTCTTCCACCAGCTCTGCGCTGCGGTCCGTGAACACTGCATGCCTCTTGTTCCGTTATTCCCACTCTCTGTGGGATACGGTGGCGAACGTGCTGCCCCAGTGTCCGGAGGAGGCCTGGCCTGCTCTCTCCCAGGCTGTTGCAGAGGGGAGAGACGCAGCAAAGTTCATGATTCGTTGTGGCCTAGACACTGCCGACTCACTGGGCAGATCGATTGCAACAACGGTGGCAGTTTGCCGTCACGCCTGGTTGAGGACCACTGGATTTTCGGGGGATGTCCAAAACACCCTTATGGACATGCCCTTTGATGGCCGTCGCCTCTTCGGCGACAAAGTGGAAAGCGCGTTGGAGAGGTTTAAGGACTCACAGGCTACGGCCAAGTCCTTGGGACTCTTGGCAGTCCGCCTTCCGCTTTTCGCTCCTTTCGTGGCACAGGAAGGGGTGCCCCGCAGCATTCTCAACAGAGCCAAAGGCCGGCGCAGCAATCATCCCAGCGCGGACGCGGGTTCCGCCGTGGCGGACAAAGGGGCCAGCGGGCGGGTCAGTCCACCACCACCCCGGCCACCACTGCCTCCAAACCTTCCTAGTCCGAACTTTCAGGCCCATCAAACGCCAGTGGGCGGCAGGCTCCGCCATCACCTCCCCCACTGGCGCACCATCACTTCAGACAGGTGGGTTTTAGAGATAGTCCGGAGGGGCTACTCCCTCCCCTTCGAGACTACCCCCCCAGCCATGCCACCTCAATACCACCGCATGTCGGGGGATCACTTGGTGCTTCTTCAGCAGGAAGTTGCGGCCCTCTTGGCCAAGGGGGCCATCAAGCGCGTTCCGACGCACGAAGTAGGTCGTGGTTGTTATTCCCACTACTTTGTGGTGCCCAAGAAGGACAAAGGCATGCGTCCTATCTTAGACCTCCGGAACGTCAATTGCTTCCTCCGCAAAGAGAAGTTCAAGATGCTCACTCTAGCTCAGGTCTTGTCTGCTCTCGACCCACAAGACTGGATGGTGGCGCTGGACTTGCAGGACGCCTATTTCCACATCCCCGTCCTGCGAGCCCACCGGCATTACCTACGGTTCACGGTAGGCCACGAGCATTTTCAGTTCACCGTGCTCCCCTTTGGCCTTACCAGCGCCCCTCGGGTGTTCACCAAGGTGATGGCGGTGGTCGCAGCTCATCTGCGCAGATCAGGGGTCTCAGTCTTCCCCTTTCTCGACGATTGATTGTTGAAGGCGGGCTCGCCCCAGACAGTCGTCTCCCACCTACAGACTACGGCCGACCTCCTGCACTTGCTGGGGTTCTCCATCAACGTGCCGAAGTCACACCTGATTCCCTCCCAGAAGCTCCTCTTTATCGGAGCGGTTCTGGACACGGCGCAGTTTCGGGTCTATCCTCCCGAACAGCGAGTCCGGGATATTCGGGCTCTGATTCCCATCTTTCGGCCCTTGTCCCGGGTTTCGGTCAGAGTGACTCTGAGGCTGCTGGGCCTCATGGCCTCCTGCATCCTGCTGGTCAATCATGCCAGATGGCATATGCGGGCTCTGCAGTGGGACCTGAAGTTCCAGTGGGCGCAGCATCAGGGAACCTGTCCGATCACGTCCAGATCTCGGAGGGCACTGCACGACAGTTGCAGTGGTGGCTCACGAACCGGCATTGGGTCGACGGCAGATCCCTCTCCCTTCCCCAACCGGAGTTTACAGTAGTGATGGATGCGTCCCTCCTGGGATGGGGCGGCCACATGGGAGAGGCGGAGATCAGAGGCCTCTGGTCTCCGGCGGAGTCCCGGCTCCATATCAACCTTTTGGAGCTACGGGCGATCAGGCTTGCACTAAAGGCATTCCTTCCCTCTGTCAAAGGGAGAGTAGTGCAGGTGTTCACAGACAACACCACCGCCATGTGGTACTGCAACAAACAAGGCGGGTGGGGTCGTGGACCCTCTGTCAGGAGGCTCTGCGTCTCTGGACATGGCTGGAACATCAGGGCATGTCTCTGGTGGTTCAACACCTGGCAGGTTCTCTGAACGCCAGGGCGGACGAACTCAGCCGCAGGTGCATGCTCGATCACGAATGGCGTCTTCACTCGGAGGTGGTGCAAGGTCTCTTTCAGCAGTGGGGAGAGCCTTGGTTAGATCTATTCGCCACCGAAGAGAACGCGCAATGTCATCAGTTCTGCGCGTTGGAATTTCCAAGGCGGCACTCGCTCGGCGACGCTTTTCGTAGCGAGTGGAGTTGCGGTCTGTTGTACGCCTTTCCGCCTATACCGCTTCTGCCCAGAGTGCTGAAGAAGATCAGGTGCGACCGGGCCCAAGTCATTCTTGAGGCTCCGGACTGGGCTTGAAGAGTATGGTATCCCGAGCTACTCAGTATGAGCAACGATCCTCCGATCAGACTGCCTCTTCGGGAGGATCTTCTGTCGCAGCAGCAGGGGACGGTCCTCCACCCGAACCTGTCCAGCCTCCACCTCTGCGTGGAGATTGAGCGGCGGCAGTTGATTCCCTTCGACTTGCCTCCTGAAGTTAGTGACGTTATTCTGGCAGCCAGGCGTCCCTCTACTAAAGTGGTATACGCCTGCAGGTGGAACAAATTTGTGGCATGGTGGACAGCAAAGGCTGTGGATCCCCTTTCTACCCCTCTTTCTGAAGTACTATTGTTCCTTCTCTCTTTAGCCCAGCAGGGCTCTGCTCTGGGCACTATCAAGGGCTACCTTTCTGCTATTTCGGCCTTTCTCAGGCTCCCTGATCAGCCCTCTCTTTTCAAGTCCCCTGTTGTAAATAGATTTCTCAAAGGCATTACACACCTTTTTCCTCCTATTCCTTTTGTGATGCCTCAGTGGGACTTAAATCTGGTTCTGACATACTTGATGTGCGCTCCCTTTGAGCCCCTTCACAACTGTCCTCTTCGTCTTTTGACTTTAAAGACTGCCTTCCTGGTGGCCATCACTTCCGCCAGGCGGGGTCAGTGAGCTCCAGGCTCTTTCTTGTAAGCCTCCTTTCCTTTTAGTCCATCCGGACAAGGTTGTGCTCAGGCCCCGTCCTTCCTTTTTGCCAAAAGTGGTTACGGCCTTTCACATTGGACAGACTATTACCATGCCCACCTTCTTTCCGCCTCCGCATCCTTCCAGAGAGGAAGAGCGGCTCCACCGTCTGGACCTAAAACGTGCGCTCTCTTTTTATCTCAACCGCACACAGCAGTTCCGGGTGGACGACCAGCTTTTTGTTGGCTATGTTGGCACCAAGAAAGGTCGGGCGGTCCATAAGAGAACCAGCTCCCGCTGGGTTGTCTTATGTATCAAAGCCTGTTACTCTTTGGCTAAAAAAGAACCTCCGGTGGGGCTGCGTGCTCATTCCACCAGAGCTACTGCAGCCACTACTGCATTGGGACGTGGTGTCCCCCTGCAAGACATCTGTCAGGCAGCCACGTGGGCCTCCCTGCACACGTTTACCAAGCATTATTGCCTAGACAGCCAAGTCCGGAGAGACGGCTTCTTTGGCCGTTCTGTTCTCCGTGACTTTCTGGTGTGATCTTAGTTCGCAGACCCACCACCGGGGTTGGTATTGCTGGGGTATCTATTCTAAGGTAAGGAATCTATCACTATGTGTTTCTTTCAGATGGACAAGTTACTTACCTTCGGTAACGATATATCTGTAAGAAACATTAGTAGTGATAGATTCCTTACCGCCCCACCCATCCTCCCCATTCTGCGAACTGATTTCTAGGGTTAAGGTCATCCCTTTCAGGGCCCTAGTTTCAATGCACCAGTGGTCAGTATCTTGCATGGCTCTGCGTTCCTGGCGCGGAAAGTCGTGTACAGAACTGACGTCAGCGCGCGTGGGCGGCGTCTAAGTAGCGCCCGCGACGTCATCTCCGCGACCACAACGCCAACGACGGACGCAGAGCCGCACGACGCCACCTACCGACGCGCAGGAGTACTGCTGACAAAAACTTTCCGGATCCAGTCTGACGCCTGGGGATATTCTAAGGTAAGGAATCTATCACTACTAATGTTTCTTACAGATATATCGTTACCGAAGGTAAGTAACTTGTCCTTTTAGTTCCCTCTTGTTGGGGTGTTTTTTCCTCCATCTATTCCGGGGGTTTATTTGTCTATCGTTGCAGATTGTAACGTGGGTATTATTGATGTTACGCATTTGTATGGCATCAAGGTACTCTCATTCCTTCAGGTTTGCCATGCTTATCCTGTAGGATAAATGTTGTATCCATCTATGTGGATTTTTGATGTAGCTATTACCTATGTCAAAATATGTTATATTATTCTGGCTGGAGGTTGGATATTATCTGTCTCTTTGAGACATTTGCCCCTTCTCTATTATACATCTGTTATCCTCTGTACCTCACAGCTGTTAAGAGATTATAGTGTGTACATATGATCTATAGATTACTTGAGGAAAGGATATATATATATATATATATATATATATATATATATATATATATATATCCATTAAGACAATGCTAAAAGTATTTTAATAGGTTGGTAAAGGTAAACATACATGAAACTGAAGCCTTGCCAGTAGCAAGCACTTGACCTAAAGGGTCAAAATGAATAAACAAACCATATATATATGAGCCCTTGTTGGCGTTACGATCAGATGTTATTTTTACTCATATTTATTGTGCACATTTTTTCCAACTGGATATATTGATTTTGGGTAATTTCCAGAGGTTTGGTTTGTTTATTCATTTTGACCCTTTAGGTCAAGTGTGGTCGTAAGGGCTTGCTACTGACAAGGGTTCATTTTCATGTTTACTTTTACCAACCTATTAAGATACTTTTGGCAGACAGCATTGTCCTAATGCCAAGTCACCCGCAGTGTTTGTTGAGGGTGTAATATCCTTTTCAATGTTATATCGTATGGTACATTGGAGCTGGCTTTTCAGTTCTGTCTATTTATGTGTGTATACGAGATATACATAAGTGTACTGCATTTTGTGTTTCACATGCTTATACATAGTTCAACCATTTATATGGTAGAAGGGATATTTATTTAAAAAAAAACTTTTATTTGTGAGAAACGATTTGCTTTTATCTTCTCTGTTAGTTTTCGGTGTGTGATATACTATTTATATCTGAAAGAGACAATTAGTTATGGATTCCTCACCTTAGAATTACCCCCAGGTGTCAGACTGGATCCGGAGAATTTTTTTCCTCAGCAGTACCTCTGCGCGTCGATAGGTGGCGTCGGTCGACTCCGCGTTCGTCGTTGGCGTTGTGGTCGCCGGAATGACGTCGCGGTATCTACTCAGTTCTTTCTTTTTCCGCGCCAGCCAGCACAGATCCGGAAAGAGCGGTACCTCTAAGTCACTTTTTGACTCTCTTTTTGCGACTTTTGTTGACTTCTTTTTTTCGAGTCTTTCAACTCCTGGTTCACAGGCATGTCATCGCGGCAGACCAGCTTCAAGCCTTGTGGCTCCTGCCACAAGCTGATGTCGGTGACGGACCCCCATCTTGTGTGCCTCTGGTGCCTGGAGCGGGACCACGCCCCGAAGTCATGCTCCGACTGCCGGGCCATGGCCCCAAAGTCTTTGCGGGAGCGGTCCCGAAAGCTTCTGGAGGCCCGGCAGTCGGCTATGCGCCGCTCGAGATCCCGGTCGAGAGGGAGGTCGCGGGACCAGTCGTGGAGCCATCACCACCACTCCTCGTCGAAGTCTTCGTCTTCAGGTAAGTCAAAGCACAAGAAGAAGGCAAAGAAGCATCGTCGCTCTTCGCGTTCTCCCCGTCCGTCAGCCGACTAGGTTGAGGGCTCTAGGCCTTCGATGTCAGCGGCTTCGGCTCTGGCGCCGCAGGCCCCCAAAGGATCCAGTCCTGGGTCTGGATCGGGTCCGGTCGACCTCGTGACACCTCCTCCGGCCCCGAATCCAGTGACCACACCCCCGCCGGCGTCGACCCCGGTTGTGTCCCCAGCCGGCGTCGACCCCGGCCTCCCCCTCGATGAGGACACAGAGCCGGACCGACGTCGTCGGACGTCGGTACCGGCGCAGACCGGTACTTTTGTACCCCTGTTCTCTCCTGATGTTTCCTACGCCCTGAGTAGCTCACAGGAGAAGGTGAGGAGGACTGGGAGGGGTCTGTGGACCCTCTTGCAGACCAGTTGGAGGGACCGGACTGGAGAGAGGAGTTGGGTGAGGCCAGTGGTCTGGATACCTCCCTAGATCTTGGCATGCTATCTCCTCCTACCGTGGCTACGGAGGAGGGTGCGTCGTATGCAGTGGTGTTGCATAGGGCAGCCGAGGCCCTAAACCTCGAGCTTCCTATGTTGGCGGTCAGGACTAACCACCTAACAGAGGTGCTTCAACCGGCAGCGGCCTCCTCGGAGCCCTTGCTGCCGTTCAATGAGGCCCTTACGGACATCCTTTTGGGCACTTGGTCCAAGCCAAACACAGGGGCTCCTGTGGACAGGATGATTGCCCGACGCCACCGCCCAGCTCCGGGAGACTCCATTTTCCTCTCTTCCCATCCTTCCCCTGGGAGCTTGGAAGTCCAAGCCTCAACGCCCAAGGGCGCATTCCCTAACGCACCAAGGGCGCATTCCCTAACGCACCACCTGATAGGGAATCCAAGAAGCTGGACCACCTTGGGAAGAAGATGTTTTCTTCCTCCAGCTTGGGACTGCGGTCGGTGAACACCGCATGTCTATTGGGCCGTTACTCCCCTCTCGGTGTGGGACTCGGTTGCGCAGGTGCTGCCACAGTGCCCAGAGAAGGCCCGGGCCGTGCTCTCCTGTGCTGTTGCCGAAGGGACAGACGCAGCGAAGTTCACCATCCGGTGTGGGCTGGACACCGCCGACTCACTAGGCAGGATGATTTCCACGTCGGTAGCATTGAGACGCTACACCTGGTTGAGGTCCACTGGCTTTTTGGGGGATGTCCAAGCAACACTCTTGGACATGCCCTTTGATGGCCGTCGCCTGTTTGGCGACAAGGCAGACAACGCGCTCGAGCGCTTTAAGGATTCTAGGGCTACGGCCAGATCCTTAGGCCTCGCTACCACCTCCCGCCCAGCGCAGTCTGCTTTTCGCCCCTTTCGTGGCTACGGAAGGGGTGCCCCGCCACGTTCCGCCCAGAGCCACAGGCCTGCGCAAACTGTCCAGCCTCTGTGCGGCTGGGGACGTGGATCCCACCGCCGTGGGTCGGGGGCCAGCGGGCGGGCCAGTCCACCAACGCCCCCTCTGCAGCAGCCTCAAAACCCTCCTAGTCTGACCTTTTAGGCCCATCAATTGCCAGTGGGCGGCAGGATTCGCCATCACCTCCCCCACTGGCGCACCATCACGTCGGACAGGTGGGTTTTTCAAATAGTCCAAAGGGGCTACTCCCTCCCCTTCGAGACTACCCCTCCCGCCATGCCGCCTCAGTACCATCGCATGTCGGAGGATCATCTGGCCCTTCTCCAACAGGAAGTTTCGGCACTCTTGGCGAAGGGAGCCATCGAGCGTGTTCCTGTCCCAGAAGTAGGTCTTGGTTGCTATTCCCACTACTTTCTGGTGCCCGAGAAGGACAAAGGCCTGCATCCTATCTTGGATCTCAGGAACGTCAACCGCTTCCTCTGGAAGGAGAAGTTCAAAATGTTGACGCTAGCTCAGGTCCTGTCTGCCCTAGACCCTGGAGACTGGATGG
Source organism: Calotriton arnoldi (assembly GCA_963921515.1). Lineage (NCBI taxonomy): Eukaryota > Metazoa > Chordata > Amphibia > Caudata > Salamandridae > Calotriton > Calotriton arnoldi. Next base: position 4,747 of record CAWUFW010020575.1, on the reverse strand, counting down.
TAGCGTTGGACTTGCAGGATGCTTATTTTCACATCCCCGTCCTGCCGGCCCACCGGCATTACCTGCGGTTCACGGTAGGCCACGAGCACTTTCAGTTTACCGGTTTCCCTTTGGCCTTACCAGCACCCCTCGGGTGTTCACAAAAGTGATGGCGGTTGTTGCAGCTCATCTGCGCAGATCAGGGGTTCCAGTCTTCCCCTATCTCGATGACTGGCTGTTGAAGGCGGGCTCGCCCCAGGCTGTCGTCTCCCACCTCCAGACTACGGCCGACCTCCTGCATTCGCTGGGGTTTTCCATCACACCTGACTCCCTCTCAGAAGCTCCTCTTTATCGGATCGGTTCTGGACACGACGCAGTTTTGGGTCTATCCTCCCGAACAGCGAGTCCGGGATATTCGGGCTATGATTCCGATCTTTCAGCCTCTATCCCGGGTTTTGGTCAGGATGACCCTCCGGCTGGTGGACCATGCCAGATGGCATATGCGGTCTCTGCAGTGGGACCTGAAGTTCCAGTGGGCACAACATCAGGGGAACCTGTTCGATTGCGTCCAGATCTCGAAGGGCACTGCACACCAATTGCAGTGGTGGCTAACGAACCAGGATTGGGTCGACGGCAGATCACTCTCCCTTCCTCAGTCAGAGTTCACAGTGGTGACCGATGCATCACTTCTGGGATGGGGCGGCCACATGGGGGAGGTGGAGATCAGAGGCCTCTGGTCTCCGGTGGAGTTTGGGCTCCACATCAACCTTCTGGAGCTGCGGGCGATTCATCTTGCACTCAAAGCATTCCTTCCCTCTGTCCCGGGAAGAGTGGTGCAAGTGTTCACGGACAACACCACCGCCATGTGGTACTGCAACAAACAAGGCGGGGTGGGGTCGTGGACCCTATGTCAGGAGGCCCTCTGCCTCTGGACATGGCTGGAACATCAGGGCATATCCCTGGTGGTACAACACCTGGCAGGTTCCCTGAAAGCCAGGGCGGACAAACACAGCCGCAGGTGCATGATGGATCACGAACGGCATCTTCACTCGGAGGTGGTACAAGGTCTCTTTCAGCAGTGGGTAGAGCCTTGGTTAGATCTATTCGCCACCGAAGAGAATGCGCAATGTCAGCAGTTCTGCGCGTTGGAATTTCCAAGGCGGCACTCGCTAGGCGACGCTTTTCGTCGCAAGTGGAGTTGCGGTCTTCTATACGCCTTTCCGCCTATACCACTTCTGCCCAGAGTGCTGAAGAAGATCAAGCGCGACCGGGCCCAAGTCATTCTTGTGGCTCCGGACTGGGCATGAAGTGTCTGGTATCCCGAGCTGCTCAACATGGCCATCGATCCTCCGATCAGACTGCCTGTTCGGGAGGATCTTCTGTCGCAGCAGCAGGGGACGGTCCTCCACCCGAACCTGTCTTGCCTCCACCTCCTTGCGTGGAGATTGAGCAGCGGCAGTTGACGTCGTTTGACCTGCCTCCCGAAGTCTGCGATGTTATCTTGGCAGCCAGGTGTCCCTCCACTAAGACGGTATACACCTGCAGATGGATGGAACAAATTTGTGGCATGGTGCACAGCAAATGCTGTGGATCCCCTTTCTGTCCCTCTTTCTGAGGTTCTTTTGTTCCTCCTTTCTTTGGCCCAGCAGGGCTCTGCTCTGGGCACTCTAAAAGGTTATCTCTCAGCCATTTCAGCCTTCCTTAGGCTTCCTGATCAGCCTTCTCTTTTCAAGTCCCCTGTTGAAATAGATTCCTTAAGGGCATTACTCATCTTTTTCCTCCTATTCCCTTCGTAATGCCCCAGTGGGACTTGAACTTGGTTCTTACATATCTTATGTGCGCTCCCTTTGAGCCGTTACATAACTGTCCTCTCAGACTTCTCACTTTGAAAACTGCCTTTCTGGTGGCCATCACCTCTGCACGCAGGGTGAGTGATCTACAAGCTCTTTCTTCCAAGCCTCCCTTTCTGGCTGTCCATCCAGTCGTCCTTAGAACTAGACCTTCCTTTCTTCCCAAGGTGGTTACTTCTTTCCACATTGGCCAAACCATCACTTTGCCCACCTTCTTTCCGCCTCCGCATCCTTCAAAAGAGGAAGCGAGGCTCCACCATCTGGATCCAAAACGTGCGCTTTCCTTCTACTTGGATCGCAACAAACAATTCCGGGTGGACGACCAGCTCTTTGTTGGTTACGTGGGCGCTAAGAAAGGTGAGGCCATGCACAAACGGACCATCTCCAGGTGGGTCGTTCTGTGCATCAAAGCTTGCTATTCTTTGGCGAAGAAGGAGCCTCCAGTGGGACTGCGCGCCCGTTCCACCAAGGCAACGGCAGCCACCACTGCTTTGAGACGGGGAGTCCCCATTAATGACATCTGTCAGGCATCGCTGCACACATTCACCAAACACTACTGCCTGGACAGCCAAGTCCGGAGAGACGGCTTCTTTGGCCGTTCTGTTCTCCAGGACTTTCTGGTGTGAACTTAGTTCGCAGACCCACCTCCGGGGTTGGTATTGCTGGGGTATCTATTCTAAGGTAAGGAATCTATAAATAACTGTTTCTTTCAGATAAGCAAGTTACTTACCTTCGGTAACGATATATCTGTAAGAAACATAGGTTAGTTTTAGATTCCTTACTGCCCCACCCATCCTCCCCCTTCTGCGAACTGAGTTCTTGGGTTAAGGTCTTCCTTTCAGGGCCCTAGTTTTGTGCACCAGTGGTCAGTGTCTTGCATGGCTCTGCTCTTCTGGCGTGAAAAGTCGTGTACAGAACTGACGTCAGCGCGCGAGAGCGGCGTCTATGTAGCTACAGCGACGTCATCCCAGCGACCACGACGCCAACGACGAACGCGGAGTCGACCGACGCCACATTCCGACGCACAGGGGTACTGCTGATGAAAAACTTTCCGGATCCAGTCTGACGCCTGGGGGTAATTCTAAGTTAAGGACTCTATAACTAACCTATGTTTCTTACAGATATATCGTTACCGAAGGTAAGTAAGTTGTTCATTAAGGAATCTGCGGCTAGACTGTGTCTCTACCAGATAATACGTTACCGAAGGTAACTTGTTCATTAATACAGACTCAGAGAATCTATACACACACAGAAAATATGATTGTAAGATTGAGTTGAAACCTGGAGCGATCTTACCCTGCAGCAGAATCTATGTGCTGACAGAAGCTGAGAGCCAATACCTTAAAAAATATCTGGAGAAATATGTGGATAATGGGTTTATTCATCCTTACCAGTCTGGTATCTTCCCCTCTGTTTTGTATTGCGTAGAAAGATTGGGAACTTCTAAAATGTATAAATGACAAAGCCTTAAACCAGTTAACTGTCAAGAATAGATACCCACTGCCTCTGATCTCTGGACTACTAAATCAAGTAAAAGGAGCTAAGGTTTTTTCCAAACTGGATTTGAGAGGGGCTTATCATCCAATAAGGGTCGCTAAAGAAGATGAATGGAAATAGCCTTTCGAACAAGCTATGACCTCTACGAATATCAAGTAATGCCCTATGGCTTGTGTAATGTTCCTGTGGCTTTTCAGCATTTTGAATATGATATTTTGGGAACATATTTAGACAGAATAGCTGTAGTCTACATTGACAATATTGTGATATTCTCTAACAATCTGGAAGAGCATATATGACATGTAAAATCCATTTTGATGAGATTGCAAGAAAATCAGTGGGGGCTCTTTGACGGAGATCTTTTGATCTTAAATCCGTATGATGCATGTGGGGATGTGAGTGTAGGGTGCTGTACAGGTGGTTAAAAGAGTCTAACGGACCCCTAAGAGGTTTTAATGGGGTGGTGGTTCCCTTGACATATTAAAAACAGGAGAGCTTTTGTGAGTGTCATCAGACTATGATAGTTTCAAAAAATGTTAAGTGAGGTCACTTAAGCAGCGCCAGCCCGAAGAGGAGCGCCCTATGATGAAGCATGACACCTGACAGGGTATGTGAGGGCACCTTCTTCAGATAATTCAGATCCCCCTTCCCCGGGACCCTTCCGAGTAGACCCCCTGAATAAGTTGCTAGAGTCTCCTTCCATGTTTGAGAAACTGCACCTCATCTGATTATTTACTAACAGACAAGCACCTCAGGGACAGCTCCAACCTTTACCCACCGCACCTCACCCTTGGCATACAGTGACTATGGATTTAACTTTAGACCTTCCTTCAAGTCAAGGGTATGATACTATTTTAGTTTTTGTTGACACTTTTTCTAAAATGAGTCATTTTATTCCTTTGAAATCTATTACTAAGGCTTCTCAGTAAGCACACTTATTCACTCTACATGTATTGAGGGTGCATGGAATTCCAAAAGTAGTGATTTTAGATCGTGGCACTCAGTTCGTGTCATGCTTTTGGAAGGCTTTCATGCGAAAGAAGTGGGTGGGCATGCAGTATTTCACTGGTTACCATCCAGTAATAGATGGGCACACTGAAAGAGTAAATCAAGACTTGGAACAATATATCTGAAAGAGACACGTTAGTGATAGATTCCTTACCTTAGAATATCCCCAGGCGTCAGGCTGGATCCGGAAAGTTTTGCGTAGCAGTACCCTCGCGCGTCGGTAGGCGGCGTCGTGCGGCTCCAGCGTCCGTCGTCGGCGTCGTGATCGCCGGGATGACGCTCGCGGGCAGTACTTAGGCGCCGCCCCTGCGCGCTGACGTCAGTTCTTCTTTTCCGCGCCAGCAAGCGCAGATCCGGGAAGAGCAGTGCCCTGGTCAATTTTTGACCATACTTTTTGGTGATTTTTTCACTGT